>JAVJIF010011847.1:0-122958 GCA_038442645.1 Agave tequilana | reverse complement strand
ACTTAGCGTCTTCCTCTTCATGAATGTATATCGCATATAAATCCTTATTGCTTGATTTGTATCACCCCTTCTTGATCTCTTTGTTTTGACAAAAAGGGGGAGAAAATTTTGTTTGATTTGTTTTTACTTTGAACCCTTTGTTGATGATTGACAAAAAGGGGGAGAAGTCTTTGAGTATATATGCATGTTATGCATGTTTTCATTGCTTAAGGGGGAGAAGTATTTATCTTCCTTATTAGTTATGCATATATTTTTGTATTGCAAATAGGAGAAAAAGATTTTGATTTATGCTTGTTGCATGTTTTATCTCCATACTTGCATACATATTCATGTGCCTCATTGCCATATCTATTATTTCTTGTTATGCATGAGTTAAGGGGGAGCTTCTTTGAAGCTTAATTTTAATCCATGCATATATAACTTCATGAGTTTTGTCATCATCAAAAAGGGGGAGATTGTTGGCCCAAAGGCCCATCACTCTAGTTTTGATGATGATCAACTCATGAAGTTATGATTACTAATGATCTTGTGTTTAATTAGTGACAGATTCATTATCAAGATCTTAGTAGTGTGGAGCTTAACAAAGGATTTAAAGACAAGTTGGAAGCTAGCACCGGTTGATTCACGAGCCTATGCATCAAGAACACATCTAGAGATGAGCTCGGTGGATTGTATTTGGACCAAGTCAAGAAGATGAGAGACTTCAAGGGAAGACTTCAAGATCAAGCCTTGTGTCTAGGTATAAGATTTATTTTTGTTTTTAGATAAAATGTAAAGGATAGAATAGTGGTGGAATGCTCAAGTATAGATATCACAACACACTCTGTTAGAATTGTTTTCATAAAAGATTTTTAAAGTAGAAAAGATTTTTCATTTTGGAAAAACACAAGTTTGATTTTTTTGGTGGTTCTCATATACTTTCCTTCAACCAAAACCAAGTTTTATGCTTAATATCAAAACATAGATATTTCATCTGATTGTGTAGTGGATCATATCCATACACACTATGCTTTAAAATGAACTCAAATATCTTGTTTTTGTATTTTGTGAAGTTATGGAAAAACAAGTTTTAGAAAAACATATTTTAGAAAAACAGTTTTTATTGTGATTAAAAACTATTTTTAGATTTACTGTCAATTTATGGGATTTTTATTGAGTGAAAAGACCTATTTTCAAAACCCGTATCTGTGCAGAACTGAGGACTGGCTGACAGGCCAAGTCGGTCGACCGGACCGAGTCGACCGCACCATGGTCGGTCGACCGTCCGAGTCGACCGACGTGCACAGCCTTGTGCACGTTGTCAGCACAGTGGCCGGTCGACCGGGACGGTCGACCGCTGGAGAGAGCTGTGCTCTCGGGTTTTATCGGTCGACCGGGACGGTCGACCGGAGGCTCCAACGGTCGGATTTTGACGGTTGGCGGTCGACCGGCCCGGTCGACCGCAGCACTGACAGATCCCAACGGCTAGTTTTTTCTGGCCTCTATAAAAGGGGGTTTTGTCATTGTTTGAAGCTAAAATTTTAGGAGAGCTTTTGTCCGTTATTTCCATTCTTTTAGCAGAGTTTTTCTCCACAAAATAGAGTGCCAATATTTCCTATCAAAAGGGATTTTAACAAGAGAGTGTTTATTGTGATTCCTTGAGTTTTCCATCAAGATCTTTCCTTGATTTCTCACACTACACTTGAGCATCCATTGTTATATCTATCCTATAGGAGAGTGTTGTAGTGAGAGTTTTTGTAGGTGATCAAGTGTTTAGATCACCAAGATTTCATCTTGTACTTTGAGGAGACGGGCAAGTTGCTCGTGGTTGTTTAGGGTTCGGGTGCGAACTCTTGTAGCTTGAGGTGCGGCCTCGACGAGCCGGTGGGCTTGTGGTGTGTAAGGGACTTTGGGAGTCCGAGGGCTTGTAGGTGTTGCGGTACCAAGGAGAGATCCGGTTGGATCGTGCCATAGGGAAATCCTTCGTGTGTCGAAGGCGGGGATGTAGAGCAAGTGTGCTCGAAGCTCGAAACAAACCCTTTGTGTTTGCGATTGCTCACTCTTGCTCTCTTACTCTTTTTGTCTCACTTATATCTTGCATTACTTTATAGTCTTTATCTCTTATATGCATGATATACCTTTGTGCTCATAATTGCTATACTTGCTTGGGATTGTTTATAACACTAGTATTCAACCAAGAGAGCCAACGCGGCACCTCAACCCATTCAAGGGGATCTAGAGGAGTTTGTCCAGAGCCTCGCAAGGGAATTCGGCAACACTCTTGTGTATACATAAGTGTTCAATTAAAAGAAGTTTAATTTGGTCAACTTAGTTTTAATTCGCATTATTTGTTCATAAGTGACCATTAGATTAGCCATCACCTATTCACCCCCCCTCTAGGTGATCTTACAAGAACAGCGAACCCTTGTGGCTAACCTTCTCTTACGAATCTCTCACCGAGATGAATTCCACCCTTAGGAATTTCAAATTCATTGGAATATATTGAAAAGCCACCCTAAAGGGTTATTTATAGACCATAAAACACTCCTAACCCTAAACAAACTTCATCAATACGAATAATCAACACTTCAAAATAAAAGAAACCTGAATCCAACGCAAATCCTGAAACAGATCCAGAAAAGGAAACTGTCAATCCGATGTTAGTCTGTTGGAAATTTGGGTTGAACAAATAGTCCCACATCGGCTAGACATGGGGATGATCTTGGGTTTATAAAGATTTGGGCTACTCCACCTAAAAGACTAGTCTTTTGTGATGGTGCCCCAAGTCCTTACAAATGGTATCAGAGCCATGGCCCGAACTTAGTCGTGTGTGTGGGTGATGTTCGATTCACCCAGGGGCAGCGAAAGGCGCAGTGGGCCCTCTTAAGCTGGATCTATAAAGATTGAGCTCTCGAGGGAGGTAACTATACTCCAGGTGCTTCATGTAAGACGTGATGTCTCCAACACAGCGAAGAGGAGTACTCCAAGTGTTTCATGTAAGACGTGTGTTATCCAACGCAGTAAAGAGGAGTGACCTCGATTGAGCACATGATTTCTCAGATGAGGAATGAGGAAGATCGGCTTGCAGGGAGGCCCAAATTCTTTGTTTGAGGGGGATAAAGCCTGTTCGATTCTCAGGGCGCAAAAGGCGCAATAAAGTCTCTGTAGAGGTAGTTGAGCTCTCGAGATTGGCAACATGAGTCCTGCTTCACGTAAGACGTGTCTTGAAAACGCGGTGAAGAGGAGAGGCTGCAAATTGTGCTTCATGTAAGGCCTGTGATCACAACGCAGTGAAGAAGATCTCGATAGAGCATGTCTTCCAGGTGTGAAGATGGTCTTCTAGGTGTGAAGATGAGCTTACTGAGAGACTCTTTGTTCGAGAGAGATTGTTGAAAATTTGGGTCGAAAAAATAGTCCCACATCGGCTAGACATGGGGATGGTCTTGAGTTATAAGAATTTGAGTTACTCCACCTAAAAGACTAGTCTTTTGGGATGGTGCCCTGAGCCCTTACATAGTTGCCCAGGCCAGGGTACTAGACTAATACCATGTATTAGTCGACTAGGTCCAAATACTAGTCGACTATTCTGACAAGATTCGAAACCCCAACTCTCTGTTGGCCAATCTAGTTGACTATACAAAGTATCAATCGACTAATCCATGTGATTAGTCGACTATATTTAGTATTAGTCGACTGGTAATGTGAACAGGTCCTTATGCACGTCCGTTCTTTGATCTCTGAAGTTTTGTCTATCTTCACGAGTATTCCAGTTAAAAATCCTAACAATCTCCTCATTGACTCGAAGACATCCAAGTCCGAGAATAGCCACCATACTCTATGTGCTCGCATCCACACACAATTGACAAACTTGACTTCATCTCCATCTCAACCTCTTCTCCATAACCTTTTAAGTGATTACAACTTGATTAGGTTGAATAAGTTCAGGCCCAACCTGAACTTTATCACCCAACGATCTCCTTGAGTCACACATAATTTATGAGAATTTGCTCTACCATAAGAGTAACGATCTGAACTATCTTGTTGCGCACCTAGTCTCATTCTTTTTTTGAGGTGCAACTGAACATCCAAGCTCGAAACATCGTAGTCTCTGATTGTTCCACAACTGCCGCTTTCGAAACTGAGGATAACTGCAATCCACCAACTGTAACTTTCGAATTTCGCAATATATACACATTGCCGACACATTCGGCTTGAAACTTCCATGGGCCTCTTTGGAGACTTCCATAAGATCACCTTCAGAATTGAAACTGAACACTTCCTCTTGTAAGGCTCCAAGAGAGATGAGATTGTATTTTGATTCGGGAGTATGACGAACGTCTTGAAGAGTAGTGATGCATCCATCATGAGACCGAAACTGTATTGTTCCTTTGCCAATCACCTTGCTTGCAATAGAATTTCCTATAAAGACCTCTTCCCCTTGAACCGAAGTGTATGCGGAGACATCTTCTTACTGGAACTAATGTGCTATAAACATCCAGAGTCAATAATTTATTTATCTTTATTACCAACTGATCTGTCTGTAACAGATAGAACGTTGTACTATATTTCATCTTCTCCAATCAGTTCAGTGACATTACCATCTGGTTGTTTCTTCTTTCGAAGCCAACAATCAGCTCTAATGTGCCCCTTCTTGTGACAACAGTTGTACGTTATGTTTGAGTTACCCGTGAAACTTTCATTATTACTCCTCCCTTAAATAATGAACTTGTCCGGAATCATCATGATGAGACTCACCTGTCAATTGGGTGTCAATTTTGCCCTTGTTGAGCAAATGTTCCTGATCTCATTGACCTTAATTGTTGACTTGCCCCTATAGGTGGTAGCTTCCCTAAAGCTCTTATATGAAGAAGGTAAAAAGAATAAATAAAAATTACTTGATCCTCATCTTCTATCTTAACCTCTGTCTTATTTAAATCATTGATAATAGAGGAAATTCTGCAATGTGAGACTTGATAAACGTACCTTCATGCATGCGAAGAAGAAAGAGACGTTGTTTCAGAATCAACCGATTCGCCAATAACTTCTTCAGATAGTGGTCCTAAAGCCTCTCCTACAGAGAAGACGTTTTTCTCCGTAGAAAACTCATCCAACAATTCGTCCATCAAGCAAAACTGAATAGCTGTAAAGGATTTCTCATCCAACTCCTGCCAAGTTTTTTCTTCATGTCTTGAGGCTTTTTCTCTCTCCGAGAAGTGCTTTTTTCAACCGCTCTGGGTAAGTATGACATTCATCCTAATCTGTCACCTGCTGGAATTGATGACACTATGAAACTTCTGAATATCAAACTTAATTGCAAACATCTTCACGTTGATCTTGCTCTGATACCAATTGTTGGGAAACAATCTGTACGCTCTGATATCAATTGTTGGAAAAATAAGATGTATGCTCTGATATCAATTGTTGTGATTTCAGGGGACGCCCTCACCACTGGTCGATTGGGGCGGCGTAGTGAAAACAATCTACATGATCTACTAGAGCAACGAGGAAAAAAGGAAGAAGAAGGATATTCAAAGTGGATAGAAAACAACACACAATATAACGTGATTTCACTGATCAAACAGATCGTGTGTACGTCCACGGGAAAAGGAGAAAAATTTTATTTAAACTTTGAGGGAGTACAATAAGAATTACTTGCACCTCACTCTAAGAAGATTACAAGTCCTTGATAGCTGCCAAGAGCAGCGAACTCCTGTGGCTAAGCTTCTCTCACGAATTTCTCACCTAGATGAATTACATCCTTAGGAATTACAAATTCATTGGAATACATTGAAGACCACCCTAAGGGGTTATTTATAGACCATAGAATTCTCCTAATCCTAAATAAACTTCATCAATACGAACAATCACCGCCTCAGAATAAAGTAAAGTCGAATCCAACTCGAATCCTGAAATAGATCTAGAAAAGAAAACTGGTAGATCCGACATCAGTCGACTAGGGCAGGATACTAGTCGACTAATACCATCTATTAGTCTACTAGGCCCAAATACTAGCCAGACTACTCTGACAAGATTTGGAATCCCAACTCTCTATTAGCCAACCTAGTCGACTATACAAAGTATTAGTCGACTAATCCATGTGATTAGTCAACTATACCCAGTATTAGTCGACCGGTAATGTGCACAGCTCCTTGTGCACGTCCGTTCTTTAATCTCCGAAGTTTCGTCTATCTTCACGGCGTATTCCACTCACAAATCCTAACACACACCTTTTAAATGTATTTTTGCAACTTGGTTAATATTTCTTTCATATGCATCACACATATTGCTATCAGATTGTGTATTTTAAGTTTCACTCTGAATTATAATATTTATAAAAATATATTAGTCTTGTCATTTAGAACAGGGAACAAAAGACATGATATGATTGTCCCGCCTTAATCGAAAAGAGCTATTCTTTTAACTCCAGTTTATAAAATAATTATTCTTATCAATGTGAAGGTTATATTTTTTTCATTGTTTATGTATCAGGCATGTTTGTATTCTATGACTACATTCTTCATCCATATTGTAGGATTTTTAGGATTTGCTGTGTCCATGCCGTGTCATGTCACCTTCCAGTTTCTGTGTCAGAGCAACATGGGTACCAAGTAACAAAAATAAGAAATTTCAAGTTCTTTATATTCGATTTCTCCGAATATCTTCTATCTAGGATCGTTCCTGAAGGTGGTGCCTATTGCAGAGTAGTCTATTCTGTGCTTCTTTTACATAATGAATGTCATTCTGTCATCTGGATTCAGGGTGTTTAGAATAAGCAAAAGAATACATAATCAAAATGGTTGGTGACAAGAAAGTAGCTACGACTAGATTGCCACTGTATCCTTCCTTGTATACTCATTTTAAGAACTATGAAACATCATGAAATCTGCGCTGTGTCAAATATACATAGTTTGCAATACATCCTCGAACTGCAAGCAAATATATTTGCTTCCTATTATTAGAATCATGTTAATAGAAATTTCAAGCATGTTTGCTCCATGATGATTCAGGAAGGAGTAGCAGTTGGAAGAACATTTGCTGCCCTGAAGGATACCAAGTTGATGGAAATAAGGAAATGATGGCAATTGGAAAATGAACATCGTTGGCTCTTGCACTTCATGCTATGTCACCACTGGTGAGAAAAAATGGAAAAATGATGAATGAATATATATAGCTCACCCATTTATTCTTTTCATTCAACGGACATGTGATTGTTGATATATATTTTTTTCAATAGAAAGAGATAGAAAACTGGTCAAAAGTTTCGTTCACAGTGAGAATTTGAAACTCTTTAATGTTTTCTTCTTTTGCAGACCTTTCGAAGAACTGAATAATTGTCCTGCTGTTTAAAATTTTTGAATACAAAAATATGAGTCTCAATTTTTAGACATTTTAATGCGAACAAGGAAGTATATGGACGGTACCAATACATGAATTATAAGATTTTTGGACCTCTTCAACAGATTCTTTTAACAGTTAAACTGAAAAAGATAAGGACACAGATGTCATGTAAATTTTGATTATGAGTTAATATTGTCACTCCCCATAGGAGAATATTCTAACTCTACATCCCATCCCCAGGAGCCTTTTCTCGTTCAGCTGTGAACAATAATGCTGGATGTAAGACTGCAATGTCCAACATAATAATGGCACTCACTGTGATGGTGACTCTCCTCTTCCTCATGCCCCTCTTTGTTTACACCCCTAATGTCGTTCTTGCCGCCATTATAATCACAGCCGTCATTGGCCTTATTGACATTCAACTGCACACCAAATCTGGAAGATGGATAAGATGGATTTCCTTATTTGTGTTTGTGCTCTCGTTGGTGTTGTTTTTATATCCGTCCAGCAAGGCCTTGCTATTGCTGTAAGTACCTCTTTGACTTATTTTTTAACCTGTTATTATATGAATGATTTTCCCAGAAAAATATAAAATAATAATTGCAGGTCGGGTTGTCGATACTCAGAATACTGCTTCAGATCACAAGGCCAAAGATGGTGATATTAGGGAACATGCCAGGAACTGAAATATATAGAAACCTTCATCACTATCGAGATGCCAAAAGAGTCCCTGGTTTCCTCATAGTAGCAGTTGAAGCTCCCATTAATTTTGCAAATACCAACTACCTCAATGAGAGGTTTGTACTTGTATAACTCCAATAGTATAATATTATCAAACTAATCTTAGGAGTCTTAGGGCCTGCACACATCATTGAGCCTTACCTCATAGCATTCTCTCACATATTTTAATTATTAGACATCAAGTTACCACCTTAATCACTGTGAGCAAAGGCAGGCATCATTCACACTGTCTGAAATTATTGACAATTTGACACACATGCACAGAAACAGCATGCCAATTTGGCACATGGGAACAAATTCTCAAAATAAATTGTATAAATTATGACTTCTGCATGGAAGACAGGTCTCGCTGTTGGCAGTGCAGTAAGTTCAATTTTCTTAGATATGTAGGAGTTACTTGGGGTAACTCAAAATTAACACTACTTAATAAGATTTTCTTAATCCTTTCTCCCTCTATGACCAGTCAGTATTCATTAGATGTCTGGGGTTGTAACTACATACACATGCAAGCACAGAAACTATTATGTTCTAAGAGAAAAAGTACCTGTATAATATTCAATATCTAATACTATGGCAAAATGTTTCAGTCTTGTATAATTCTAATGTAAAATTTTGGCACCATTTAGTTCCATGTTCATTTAGCAGTAAACAACAAAAAACCTCAGTATCTTGTTATTTATTCCCAAGCATTTAAATTCTAAATTAAAGGTAAAAAACATAAATGCTGTCTGTTCATGGAGCAATAAACTGCATCATACAGTTTTGATCTGTTTGCTTGCTTCCTACTGCATGTGCCTAGATATTCTAATTCAACTGCATAAGACTGTTGTGGTGGGGCTTTCCGCCACAGATAGTTGGAGGCTCCCGATCGATCCTGGCAAAAACATAGTAGAAAAGCACACCTTTCAGGAACACCGGTGTGATGCTAGCCGAAAACCCTCAAGCGTGAGAATAAGTATTTTTTCCTAAAAAAGCAGAGAATATTGTATGTATAATGGTTTTTGGTGATAACCTGAAGCTAACCTCTTTTTTGACGGAGATGGAGATGTATTAATACCTGGCCGAATCGTGATCGTGGGTGCGCATCTCTTGGATCTTAATAACTGCATGATTTGCATGTTACGAGTTTCTCGTAATCGCCTGGATCACGCCGTTTGATTGTTAGGATAACTGTGTAAAGATATCCGCCACTATCCATAATAACCCACACTGCTGTAGGGGCGTTATAACGTTTTGAACGTGAGGATGATCAAGCGACATGAGTGGATCCACAAATCGCGAGAATCGCACCATTCAGCTCTAACCAGTGCAGGAGCAGTAGGCTTCAAAGGGTTTTCGGGTCAGAGTCTGAAGTAGTTTCAGAGATGGTCTTTGCACCAATGACTATAATCTCCGGAGAACTGCACAGTTTTTGAGTTGAGGTTCCAGATAAGTGGAGCCGGAGTGATGTGGGCTCGGGACAAGACCCGAGACTCTCTTTGGGCCCATGTTGGGCTTGCAGGCATTCTGGGCCTTCTGGCGGAAAGTTGATTGGCCGCTTGGGGCGCTACTGAGCGGCAGGACACGTGGCGTAATCTCAACACGTGTCAGAAATCGACCACTACAGATGCCCCTACTTTTCTCCTTTCCGGAGTCTGCGATCGAAAAAGGGGAGAAAACATAACTGACTCAATCCTCCGACTAGGGCCTGGCTTGTCGCTTTGTAGTCAGAGAAAAGCAATTGGCGCATCTTTTCATATATTGCGCATTAATGTTCCCCTTACTTTGCATGGCCAACTGTCAAATCATGCATCCGATCGGCATGTGTAGAAGAAAGATAGTTGTCGTTTGGCTGATGAGGTTTGTTGGAAATCGTGCGATGGTTCGATTTGAATTGAGGATCGTGCGATGGCTTATGACAATCAGTCAACTTCTTCGCGGAGAGCTTGGCATCTCTCTGCGTCATCTTTCTCAGCTTTTGCTTAATTGGTTTGACCTCCGGGTTAATGGATAGCTGATGGGAGATTTTACTCTCGTTGCCTTAAGTGCATGGTCGGTCGGTTATAGCACTTGAGGGTCCTCAGGGACGGTGGTTTTTTAAATTCTAAACACTCTTAGGTGAATTGATCACGAAGGTTTGAAAGTTTGGATTGTTGGCTAAAAGTACCAGATAAAAATGGTCAATTATCCAAGATGAAATTCCCTAAATAAAATAACATGCAGAAGTCATCGATCTCTCTTCTATGGTCTACTTGAAAATTCTAATCATGTTTTAGAGTGCATAAGTTATACAAATTCATATCATAACCTATTAAGTCTTGACATAACTAGTTATTGCAAGTCTCAATATCAAATCCCTATTTCAAACAGATAACTAATCCTCCAATTGACAATCCAAGCATAGGCTATAATAGTTTATCAGACAATCAATCCTAGAACTAAATCTACTCTAATAAAATAATTAAATCAAACTAAAAAACATGATATAAAGTATCTAAAGTTAACCTACAAAGAAGGATCTAGGATTGATTGCCTAATTGTAAATTTATAGCATATTTACGCCATCAATTTTACGAATTGTTTTTCTATAATTTATAGTGATTTGATCTAGCATAATTAGCTTTAAGAGAGATCGGTAATCTTCTACATACTATCAGTCTAGGTTTATCCTCCTGAAAACTTGAAGAAAATCTAGCTACTCATTATCAGACTAACAACAATATAATCTACTAAATAAAATATTCTTAAATTGCTAATTTATCAATTTCAGCAAATCAAGCAAATAAATTTATTAAAATACTAAATTAGTAAAAACTAACTAATTAAATTAATTAAACTAACCAAATTAATTAAAACAACTAATTAATTAAACTACTCCTATTAATTACCTCAACATCACCGCCTTCTCGTTTTGCTACAGGACCACGAGACTCAGTGGGCCCCACAACTGAAGACAGTCGCTCGCCTTTCGCTCATGCTGCTCAAGATAAGAAAACGGCCCGCGCGCTGTCGATGTCTCATGTACAAGACGACGAAGCATGGATGAATAGTGTCGCCCACGTTGCACGCACCACGAGGCGAGCCACTGCTTTTCGTCGCCCGCCGCGTGCACAGAAGACGATAGCGAAATGTCAATGTCCCCTTTCTCTGTGCACGAAACACAATGACGACGCAGAGAACACATTTTCTCACGCGTTGAAGATGCACTGTAGAGGTGCTGATCGCCAATGATTGCTGCCTTGATTTCGTGAAAAATGATGAAGAGGAGTAATGATCACATCAATTAAAAGCCAAGAAAAACTGTCACAAAAATAAAATTTTTAATTAATGAAAAGTGACAGAAAAAAGAGATTGTAACAAAAAAAGGCCAACCCTAACCCTAGCTCACATGTTTCTTTTATAGCCTACTACTATTGTGCTTTTTACAATAAAGTCCCTGGCAGTTTACAAATTATACACAAGAGAAACTAATAATTTTCATACTTGGAGTTTCAGTCCTATTTTGTGTTTAAGCTCTTGAAATTTGTGAAACTGCATGTTGGCCTCGATTAACTCAAACTCCTTTGCATTATGTGGGTCGGCAACGATAACTCCTATATTTTGCACTGAAGCTCTTTTGGCCTGTCTAATATCTCTGAAGTGCGCAATTGTTGTATTTCTCCTCCTATCAGTTTTGTCTGCAAAAACTACTAAAATATCCGAGTAACATTATTTATATACAAATGATAGATAAATAGGAGCATAAAAATAATGTAAAGTCGTGCTAATTAATAGTCGGTAACAGATGATTGATGGATCGACTCCTGACATATCTGTGGGGCGCCAGGCGAACACATCTAGGTTACTAGATAAGAAATCTTTAAACTGTACCTTTTCATCTGTTGGAAGATTTGCCCTGATTCGGAGGGTTCATTCCGGATGCGATGAGTCCACATAGATTAGCTCTGTGTCTTCCTCCGATCGACTTTCAAGAGCCTTTAATTCATTAAAAGAGTCGGTCTCTTGGCTTTCGCCGCTTTGTAATTGCTATTGGGCAGAGATCTACTTCTGCTTCTCTTGGGGTGGTCCTGGTTGGAGGCCACCCTGGCGCTCTTTGCCGTCCATCTGGATTTTCTTCCGAGCGATGGCGGTGATGCTGCGGGTCACGGCTTTGTCTCCCCTTATATCTGTGATTCCTATTGGGGTGGATACCGCAGGAGTTGGTGGTAACTGGATGAACATCCCTCATCATATGGATCCAAAGTCGACCGCGTTATGCGGGGACTCAACGTCCATCACGAAAAACTCTGTGGTGACGTTGTACGGATTGACACGGTCTGGGAGCAAGTCGTTGCCAAGAGATTGAGTCTCGTTCCTGTCAAACCCATATAAATTGGACTCGGTTTGAGGGTTGATCATGGCTCGGGCCACCTCCGGGGTGTCCTCCATTCTATCCAAAGCGCCTCCATGTAAGATATTGACACTACTGTTGTCGACTAGGATTCTGCACACTCGGTAGTTGTTGACGTGCATGGCGACGATCAGATTGTCGCTATGTGGGAAATAAACCGTGTAAGCATCTACCTCTGAGAACATCATTGGCTCAATCGAGGTCAGAGGGGACCAGTCAGAACCGTCTGATAGTTGGTCCTACGAGCCTTGTTGATGTAAATGGACCTCTCCCTCGAGGTTGTCCCTTCAGTGGGCAGGCGCCAAAAAATGACATCCACTTTTCGATAGTTGACGAGGGCACGACTCATCTGACTCTTCCGTTGCTAAGCTTCAGGAGCCTCCTTTTGGACCTTCACCTCTGAGGGCTCTTCGGGGTTTAAGATGAACTCCTTGAGGTACCCCGGTTGACAAGCTTCTAGAGCTGCTTCTAGAGGTGTCGACAATCGACTGTATGGTAGCCCATCCCGTCATGAAGGCGCAGTAGTTTCCAGCTTTGGGACCCTTCGGGTTAGACGGGAGCGATCTCGGACGTCTCAGCAAGGATTGGTCCTGAATTCCGCTGAAGATCCGGTCGATGGAGGTCTTGAATGGAGTGAGGTCGGTGTCAACCTCAACGGTTCGGGAAGAACTTAGTTGAGATTGCTTTTTTAAGTCGTCCTGCCCCCAATTTTGAGTTTTCTTCGGAGGAGTAGAATGTGGCTTTGTTTTCTCTCCCTCGCTCTCTTGCTTGGGAGGTCGGGTCGTCGATCATCACGTCGCTTCTTCCAACTGGACGTACTTTGGGCCCGAGATAAGATATCTTTCATGTTAGTGATGTGGTGTTTCACCAAATACTTGTAGAAGGAATGGTCGGTCTTCAGTTCAGGAATGCGGTCGCAGCAACATCGTTGCTACGATTATAAACCATGACCATCTGGTTCTGTAAATAACTGATGTAGCGTTTAAGATACTCTCCTGGCTTTATCTTGATGGTGAGGAGGTGATTTTACTACAAGGCGTATTGGTTAAATAAGACATAGCTAGCCTCCTCGAAGTTTCAGGAGGGAGTAGAACCAGTCTAAGACCAAGCGTTTGACACTGGAAGAAAACACCTGACACATAAGGTAATCGTCGTGGGAATGGACCATTGTCTTGACCTGATAGGCTCAGAGGTGTTGGACGTGGTCGGTTACTCCGATGCAACACTCGAAGTTCGGTATCACAAACTTCTTTAGAAATCAGTGGGACATGATTTCTCAGAAAAAGGAGCATCAGAGATCCACAAGATAGATGATCCTTGATTGCCACGGGATTGTGGTGTGTCTCCATGGATCCGCTTCCGAACCATCTCCATAAGTTCCTCGATGCGAGAAGTCTTAGAGGGCTCGATTTCAACGGAGCGCTCGTCACGATGTAGAAATGTAGATCTACGCCTCCTCTGGCTGCCCCCCGTGTGGGCTGTATCCATCACGCGTGGAGGTGATGGATGAGATTCCTTCACGTCAGAGTTCCTCGTCTAGGCCTTTTTGAGAATTTCAATCTCGGTGAGAAGCTGGGGATGTGGGTGGCGGCGTCTCTCTTCAGGGCGGCTCTTTCGCGCTGCGAGCTGCCTTCGCCTCTTGTTTGACGAGCCACTTTTCTAGGCGGTCTAACATCTGGAGAATTTACCCCTCGACAAGCAACCGAGACTCATGCTCGTTGGCTACTCACTCGGGAGTAGTCATCGGGGTGGAGGGCTCCCTGTTGATCTGTTGAAGAATAACATCTGAATTTGAGGGGGGAGATTGGCGGGATCCGCGCCCTCATTGATGATCTTCTTGCCCTTGAAAGCAGCAATTGAGGCAGCAGTTTGTGAGTTGGCCTTCTTTTGAGGAGCTATTATCGTTTGTGAAGCGTTTTTAGGAAGGGGTTTGGAAGTGTTTGGCGAAAGGGGAGGGAACTCTGAGTGTCTACTCAAGAGCTCTCAACGAAAGTACCAATGTGGTGGGAAATTTTCGCCACAGATAATTGGATGCTCTCGATCGATCATGTTAAAAATACAGTAGGAAAGAATACCTTTTAGGTCAGAAATACCGGTGTGGTGCCGGCCGAAGACCCTCGGGCATGAGAATAAGTATTCTTGTTATAAGAAAGTAGAGAATGTTGTATGTATAATGTTTTGATGGTAACCAGAAGCTAACCTCTTTCTTGATGAAGATGGAGATGTATTAATACCTGCCCGAACCATGATCGTGGGTGCGAATCTTTTGGACTCAATGATTGTATGATTTGCACGTTACAAATTTCTCATAACCGCCTGGATCACACCATTTGATTATTAGAATAGCCATGCAGAGATATTCACCACTATTCATAACAGCCCGCATTAATGTAGGGGCATTGTAACGTTTTGAATGTGGGGATGACCTGACAGCATGATTGGATTCACGAATCGCACGGATCGTGACGTCTAGCTGTAACCAGCGCAGGAGCAGTATGCTTCGAAGGGTCTTCATGTGGGAGTCTGGAATAGTCCCAGAGATGATCTTTGCACCGATGACTATAATCTACGGAGAACTGCACAGCTCCTGTTGAGTTGAGGTTCCGGATAAGTTGCGCTGGAGTGATGTGGGCTCGGGGCAAAGCCCGATGCTTTCTCTTTGCGCCCATGTGGAGCTTACAGGCATGCTAGGCCTGCTGGCAGAAAGGCGATTTGGCCACTTGGGGCGCTACTAGCGGCAAGACACGTGGCGTGATCTCAACATGCGTCGGAAATTGACCACTACAATTGTCATATCTTTTTACTTTTAAACTTATATCACTTTTGTACTTGACCAATACTCTGGAAACTATTTTAAGAACCAATAGGTATATTGTTTGGTAACTGACTTTGCATTATCAACTCCAATTATAGAAAGCAAACCTAAACTTCTTATTTTCTCTTTTCTTAAATAGAATTGCAAGATTCATAGAAGAAGAAAAAGTTGAGGAGAAACAGTTTGGGCTTCGCTTTTTGATGCTTGATTTATCAGGTATGTAGTTGTATGCAAGCCGTTCTCTTTGTTTCACATCCACCATGTATATGAGCTGCTTCAATGATGTCTTTTGAATAATATTGTTTTTTTCCCCTAAAGAAAATATCTCAACCACATAGAGATAAGACCTCAAGAGTTGGAGTAGCTTGTAGGGGGGTCTTGTATAAACATATCATTCTAATGATTCAATTGTAAAATTATTGCATACTAACCTGTGCTCATGCCAAATACATTCCTTATGGCTCGCCATGCTTATGTTTGTGCATCTGTAAACTGAAAATGCTCTAAGAAAATGTTAAGGCTTATAAATAAGGTCCGTGATAAGAACATTGAGCATTTACTTGTATTGGAACTTTTAGGTCATTATGGAGAAGGCAACAGATTGGAGACTTACCACTAACTTTTTGAGTTCCATAAGTCTTAGAGGTTGAAAAGAACTATAAACGTCCCAATACAATTTATATTTTGAACTAATCCAGCTGCTTCTTATACCAATAGGTGATCCATGTGGTACAATTATTTTGATTCAAATAATGTTGTGATGATTTCCTTCTGATATCTTTGTGAAAATAGAATCTTAATGTCCCAAGAAATTGTCCCAAGCCATGTCATTTTTTCTGGCAAGTCCAGACTCATTCATGTTATATAATTCTGTCTATGTATGAATAATATGTTAAACACAAGATTTAGCACAATATTTTAGCAATTATATTTGCTAAACTGTCATGTTAATCACCTCACTCCATGTATGAAGCAATTGAGACTGGAGTTGTAGACAGAATAGCTTGAATCCTGAGCTGCTAATGTTTAATGCAGTTGTAAAGAGTCCTTTCCGATGTGCTAGATTCATCAGATTGTTCTGTATATCCAAGCAAATCATAGAGTTGAAGAGCCGTTACAGAATAATGGTCTTGTTTTCTTTTAAATTTACTTTGGCTGAATCTAAACAATGTAATAGATGAATACGAGAAGCACCTTAATTGGACTTTGGAGATAGATACGCCTTGTGTGCGAGCTGGGGGATATGAGTCTTTTGTTAATTTAATCTAATTTAATCTGGTATTGCTTCTAACACTGGTTCTAATCCTTCTGTTTCAGTTTTAACTCATCTTAGTATGTTACAGAAGAGCTAGCGTACCCTTCTTTTAGTTTTAACTCATCATAAGTTCTGAAAGGCATACGTGTCATAATAGTCATCCATGGCAATTGACCTACTGGCCTGGTGGTTCAACTTATTCTCGGGGCTTACAATCATGACTTGACTGATGTCAAATGGTTGTCATCGTTCTCATCATTATTTAGGTGCCAAAGTCTTTCTTGTAGGATGTCTCTATTTGAGGCAATGCATATGATATGTATGTTCAAAGTATATCCCGGGGCTACTCATAGGTTCGCTTATTACAATCATATTCATCCAACTAATGTGTGAGAACATGGCAAAGCTCGGATGTGTAAAATTCTTGGACTCTTGATCTTTCTAAACATTCACTACTTAAAGAAAGTGTGATTTCTCTGAATGCGTTGTGAATTCCGAAAAGGTGAGGTTCTTTTGCATCGTGGAACTTCCAGTCCTGAGGTGCAATGTGCTGTGAATTTAAATGTCGGCATAGGTTATATCTTGTGGGCATATAGGAAATTTTGATGGAAATATTCTTGATGTTGAAACTCAAGACGGTCTGAATAGAGAATGTGACTGTTGGATAGTGTGTTGACCTTAGTCAAGAGGTGCTAACATCCACCTAATCTTAGGCTACCTCATGACTGAATCTGCTAATTATTTCTGCAGATTGCTGTTATGGATACAAGAGTAGAAACAGTGTTGAAGGGACCAATAAGCTGAGTCTGATTGTATGGCTGGAACATTGAACTAACAGCTGTGTCAAAACAATGATCAACTGTGATGGAAAACTTTCTAGTCAGAAATTGAATTTTTCCAAACTGTGTTATTCTGAACTCAAACCCACCATGGTTCATCAACTGCAGAAGTTCTCTCTCTTCATACTTTTCTGCCTTATAAGAAAACCCTACACTAATAACTTATTTGTTGCTGGGTATCAAAACTCATCTTGTTTTATTGTTTTTTCTTGAATTCAATCTTGAAAAAAGTTTAGGCTTTCAGAATATTTACAGCTTATATACATGCATATGTGTGTGCGCTTGTGCGTGTGTTTACATGTGTCTGTCTCATGTGTGTGCATGTCTGCCTTTGTGTGCGGACTTGCTCCATCAAGTACGGCTAACTTGTTTTCAAAACATGATTAATTTGAATTCCACTGCAGGCTGTACCATAGATGCTATGTATCTCAGTTAGTCTAAGAATGAGAAGTGAAGAGGTTTAAGAACTTATTTCCTACTAAAGGAGCAACTCTGTGTGTGTGTGTGTGTGTGTGTGTGTGTGTGTGTGTGTGTGTGTGTGTTTGGGTTTTCTTATTTATTTTATTAATCCATTTATTGGGGTGGGGGAGATGGGGGTGGGGGAAATATGATGGCAGTCTTGTTGTCGGTGGCGGTGGTGGGAGTAGTAGACCTTGTTTCAGTGTCGGGCACGTGGACATGCTTGTGTGTTGCTCGTTAGTTTCACAGTAGGTGCATATGAGTGAAGTTAGTTATAATCATCGGTCTATACACGCTAGTTAGTTGCACAGAAGAGCAAGAATCCATTTGCTGAAATCTCATTTAAATTTTGAACTACTTCAAGGAAATCGAATTACTTATAATAGCATTCAAACTGAAGTATTTCAGGATCTCTAAGTAATTCTATGACTCAGGGTTCTTGTTCATGTATTAGTAGTGCCAGAAGTCCCAACAAAAATAATTAAATTCTCATGTGATTATTGCAACAAATGGGCCTCTTTTGCAAGCATTTAGCTTCTCTTGAGTTCTTTGGCTCTGAAAATAACACAGAGTCATCCTGTGGGTTGGGAGCCCTATTTGGCCCTCTCTTTTCAATGAAACAAATAATGGAAGAGACCAAATTGTGCTTTCATCTTGCTCTTTTGGATTATTGTACTGCAAACAAACAACTATAAGGTTTATGGAGCCTAGATGTCCTTTTCCCAATATTGTTAATTACTGCTTTGGGAATTTTCAATATTGTTAATTACTAATTTGGGAATTTTCTTTTCCTTTAGAAATATATACATTTTAACTTCAGAATATTTTGATCTCTCTTTGTGACTAGCCTTATTCATTACAATTTTGATATATTTTTCTTGACTTTTCTTACTGTAGTTTCGTTTGAACTTTTTTGTTTGAGCATTCGGTCAATAATTTTAGTTATGTTCTATTAGACAGATTTTGGTGTGCTCAATTATTTGAACCGGTTTAACTTAGCAATCACATTTGGATGGGGTATAAAGGTGAGAGCCAATGGAACTACCATGGGAATATAGTGCTGTTCAGTAGTCTTGGATGGCCTAGAGTCTTGTTGCATTAGTAAATATGTCATTTTCTCTAAAAGAAAGTAACTGTTGTGACTGTGGCCAGGATTTTATGAACTGACCAGAAGCGAGCCCCGCCAAACCTTTCGTTGGATATTGAGCTCTACAAAACCTTAGCAAATATATAGATGAAAAATACAATAGGCACAATGTTATTTGTGGTTCGGACAAACCGGTCTACATCCACGAGAAGAGCATCAAAGAGATATATTATAATACATTCGTGGAGAGTCAATCACCGATTGATGTAGAGCATTTTTCTTGGCTAGATCTACGAAGAAGAATCAATGGCTCTCTTTATTCGATCCTGCTCTTTCTCTTTCTTGATCTACATCTTTGCCTCCAAAAGTTTTTCACCTCTTTCCCTCTCTTTCATAAACCTAGATTATCAAACTCCTTATAAAAAAGTTTTGATAACTCTAAAACATTGAGAAATATCTCAGCCATTGATCTTGAAGAAATCAACTCATTGTGAAATCCCTTTAATTAGTCGCAAGACCCACTCTTGAAAATAAGAATCTTTGACAAGAATCCCCACCTTAGCTTATTTTCAAGCCATCGAAACACATTGAAGACTTTTTCAACATTGAGTCTTGCTCCGTCGTTGGAGAAAACATACGTTGAAGATTTCTTTTATGCCCCTCTCCCAAGGGTGCGTTGCAAACTAACCACTGCCCCTCCTATGAACATGAACATGTCCACCTTTGTGTTGATCCCATGTGGCCTTCCTACCTCGATGTCGCATGGAGTTTTTGACCTCTATCTTAACAGTCTTTATTGTGTCTATAATATACCGTCTGAGGCAATCGTGTGCGTGTATCTTAATTTCAAATTTCTCCATGCGACATGAAGAAACCACTGGCAATTGCTGCATCTTGAGCCCAAACTGGACCCACCTTTGGAGTAAACCTGATGAATGTCGTCTTCCATGTGCAAATTTCTAGGTCGAAGCAAGATCCCTTCTGAGCTATGAAGTTTTAAATCATGCATGTGCCAACCGAGCTACTTTACACTTGTATTCATGAATCTTTCGAACCTGAGTTGTTGATAATTTTTTGCACCACCACCGCCACTACTTTTTTGCACCACCACCGCCACTACTTTGTGATGCCTTTCTGAATACTAGGCCTCCCACCGATCTTCAGGTTAACCACCATAGACCTTACTCAAACATTATCGCAGTTATGGTCTTTCATTAATCATTGGCTATATTCCACCTATCCATCAATCTCTTCTTCTTTGAGACTAATTGTCTTCACATAACCTTAATGGTCTTATTGGCTTCTCGCTAATTTACCGTCATGGTCTTCCTTCCATCAATCATTGAGTGTACATTTACCACTTTATTGATGTTTGCCATATTCACCATCATGTTGTTGATGATCTTGCTGGTAACAGATCCACCATTTCCGTGATGACCTCAAACTTGATAGTTCTACCAATGCTCGTGATGATCTCATTGTATCACGACTAGCCTGTCGTAACTTTAATCTTCATTCTTTCTCATCATGTATTTCCCTCGTCACAATTTATCACCATCGTGATTGTCACCTTCTTTCTCTTGATGACGTCTTGAATCATGTTTTTCTCTTATTTTCTTCTTTCATTAGATGACTCCACCGCTTTAGATTGAACCTGTCTCTATTTGATTCTCTTGACAATTGATCATCTTGTAGACTCAACATCATCCATAGCCACTCCACATCCGTAGCCACTCTGATACCGGTTTGTTGTTACTATGACAGGGCTTTAGGAACTAAGCAGAAGCGAGAACCCCAAGCCTCTCACTGGATATTGAGCACTACAAGATTTTTGCAAATGTTTAGAAGAACAATACATCAAACACAATATTTTATGTGATTCGCCAAACCCAGGCTACATCCACGGAGAGAGCATCGAGAGATTTATTTTGTAATACATTCGTGGTGAATCAATCACCCATTGGTGTGTGCATCTTTCTTGGCTCTCCACTTAATCATCCTCTTCCTGTTTCTTGATCTATATTTTTGCCTCCAAATAGTTTTCCACCTCTTTCCTCTCTCATAAAACCTAGATTACCAAACTCCTTATAAAGAGTCTTGATAACACTAAAACATTGAGAAAAGATCTCGGCAGTTGATCTCAAAGAAATCAACTCATTGTGAAATCTCTTTAATTAGTCGTGGGACTCACTGTTGAAAATTAGACACTTACACAAAAATAACTATAACAAAATATGAGGAATAGTTCATGATAAGGTCTAATAAAGGATATGCCATGTGCAAACTTGCAAACTAAAGACATGGAGAGGATGTAACTAGTCCTTCGCATCGAGAAGTAAATAACAACTATTACTTTCTATATTGCAATATTTCTCTGATTTCAACGGGACCTTAAAAACTAGAGGAGAAAGTTGGCACATTTCAGAATGATCAATTGTAAGAAAACCATATTGCAACAGCTACAAGATTCTATGGAGATGAAGTATTAAGATCAATATGTATATCTTGATCTTTATTTAGCAGTTGAACTTTCGACGAAATGATCATCTAATAGTGGGACTTTGAATGTCTGGATGCCTACTTCATTTTAGATGATTTGGACACATGGAATGGAGACTGAGGAGATGGGATGGTAATAGGAGTGATAGAACTTAAATCATAGGAGCTACTAGGATCTTGGTAGACCATAATAAATTTGGATGTGAGGCAATATAAGTTAGACAACTGTGTCAACTTAATATGGTGATTGTCCTCAATAATTGCAATTGAGACTCATGAACATACCACTTAAATAGGTGTTATACAATTGTAGTAATAGGTAGCTACTAGGATCATTGTAGACCAAACGGAACATGGATGGATAAAGTAATAATTACTTATAGTTTAATCGTTATGGCCCTTTTGTCAATCTACTTCAATATGAATTTGACTTAGAGGCTTTGTTGTAGTATTGGGCTAATATACTTCTATATAAATTTCTGATGGTGTTAGGGGGAGAGATGTAAGGGGTTAGAAGAATAAGATTGGGGACAATGGGGTTACACAAAGTTTTGCAAGATATGACAACACCAAATCAACAATTGATTATTCTTTTGACTATCTCTACAAACACAAGCAATAACCATCACACTCTCTAACTTAATTTATCTTTTCTCTGCACTCTTTTGTTGAGCTTCTTTAGTTCGTCTTTCTTCTTCAAGACTTCTAAACTTGGCTTACATTCATCTCCTTCATCTTCTTATATAAAGTTCCCAACTACTACAACTGCATTACAAGTGTTCACACTTTACCGCCCCATATGTCTCACTATGATACCAACTTTTACATGCTATTACAATCAACTTTGACTATTAACCTTCTATGTGATTCACAGTAGATGGTGGACAAACATCATCTTATATAGACTTAGGTTCCCAACTATTCCACGCCCTACAAGTATCTAAGGCCTCTGCAAACCCATTTCTATTGGCCCACATATTGGTACCCTGATACCCTTGACGAAATCTGCCTCTAATATTAGTGTAACCTAAAAAGTGAGTTACATTGTTATGTAGAGGAATAATATGTATGATTTTTTTTCCAGACATGTAACCTTAAAAAACTTGGTTCTTCAAGATTTCTTTGAGTAGATATAGGAATGTGTTTCATCATTAATTGATGCTAACATCAAGTGCTGAAGCGGGTGAAAAAATTCTAGTCTAGATGGACTCGAGCAGTTGAAGATTTTTTATGCATTTTTATGTAGTTTCTCTTTTTATATTTTAGGTTATTAGGAGTTGAATATTGTATTTTCTCTTTATTTAGTATCATATCGGTTGTGGTTTTAGAACTCAACTCTGTAAAGCTTATTTATAGACTCTTTAATTATTGGAATGATAATGAAAATTTTGAAAAGAAAATTGTTATTAGAGATTTGGTTCATCTCAATTTGTTTAGGATTTGAATTCTTAATCTTTATCTACTTATCCTCTTTAAACCTAATCTTCCCTCTTTTTAGTGCGTCTTCGCCTCTTTCTCTTTTCAATCCAACAACCAAACAACCAAGCTCTTCCCTGCAAGCCAAAAGAACCACAATTGCCTCATCTATTTCTTTTCAACAAAATACAAAAAAATCAGCATTTTGTTATTCCCCTTTATCTCCACGAGCGCAGAACCACCCATTTTGTAACACCCCATTCTCGGAATACGTACTTAGATCGAATTCAGATTTTTCAATTATATTTTTTGATTTACTTTCTATATTTATTTTGTTTTATGATTATTTATGTGATTGTTTTATATTGGAGTCGGATTAGTGGACTCGAAGTCAGCCCAGTTTGAACCGGGACCCGATCCTAATGTATTGCTCGATTTGGTCTTTTCAGCAGTCAGATTTGACTTGTTTCAGTTTCAAATATTTTTTTAATATTTTAAATTTTTCATGATTTTTTTGAAAATTTTCCGATTTAAATTGTAAAATCTTCAAAATTGGTGTTGACTGGATCGCTGGTCAATTTTAGGATTTTTAATTTACAAACAAAATTGAATTTCTAAAATCTGTTTTCACATTATTTCTTAAAATCACATTTTCTACTTTAATGTATTTTTGGAGATTTTTCTTAATTTATCGAAACTCGGTCAAATTTGGTGTCGGCAGGTATCGCCTGTTGATTCCAGGTTTTTTAATTTAAAAATGAAATTTTATTTATGAAAATCGATTTCATATTGTATCTCAGGATGATGTTTTCTAACTCCGGGTATTTTTGGAGATTTTTTGGAATAGTCAATATTTTTCAATATAAAATAATATTAATTATTTCAGAACATTTCTCTTTTTTCTTTCTTTTTCTTTCTTTCACCCATCACCTTGTCGACCCACCTGCGCCTACATGGGCTCTCCCCTATCACCTGCCCCCTATCACTTCCCCCATCCCCTTTCTTCATCTCTCCTTTTCATTTCTCTTTCTTTTCTTCTCTCTCCACCTTTCTTCTTCTTCTCCCCTTTCTCCTTCTCCCTGGTGACGCCCAGCCCAGAGTGCCGCCACCGCCGCCCGCCGCCGTGGGCAGCCGCCGCGCCCCCTTCTCCAGCGACCAGGCTGACCCCCTCTCTCACTTCTCTTTCATCCATCTCTTTTATCTCTTTTCTTCTTTTCTTCATCTCCCTCTCTTCCCCTGGATTTGATTGCTGCCACCACCAGGACCGCGCTGCCGTCGACGATCGCCTCCCTAGCTCCGGCGATCGCCGCCGCCGCTGATTCCCCCTCTTCTTCTTTCTCTTTCTCCTTCATCTTCTTCTTCCTTTTCTTTCCCTCCTCTCTTTTATCTTTTCTCTCCTCCTCCCTCTCTCTTTGGTTGTGACCGCCGGCGGCCAGCGCCGCCATCGGGGACCACTGGCGAGCTTGGCTGGCTACCCTTCTTCTCTCCCCTTTCCCTCCTTTAGTCTCTCTTTCACCCTTCCCTCTTCTCTCCTTACTCTCTTCTTTCTTTCTTTTGGTTATAGTGGATATTACTTGGGGCCGCCCTCATGTTTGGAATTCCAAGATTTTTGGCATATCTTAAAGATTTAGGCGAGTGTTCTCGCCTTATTATTGGGTTCCCAGCTTAGACGGGTTGATTTGTATTTTTGGGAAATTTATGTATTTTATTTCCCTGTTGTATTTGTATTTTGTATATCGTGTTTGTATGTGGTCGAGTGCCTAGGAGGCTAGGACTATATGTAGTAGACCTGTGACGAATGATTGTGTTAGTGTAGTAAAATATATGTACATATACACTGCCTGTGATATGATTTATTATTGCTTTATATCATGCGTGGCCGACCCTTCGTGGTCGTTTAGCTTTCGGGCTCTCTACTTAGTCTCCAGGCCCTTCAGTCTCCGAGCTCTACACTCAGCCTTCGGACTTCACCACTCCACAAGTAGTCTAGTTATTACCATGTATGTATGTGTGCGCTAATGTTATTTTATGCAGGTACCTACTTGGCCCTCTGGCCCTATTAGACCTTATGGTCTCTCTTATGCCCACTTTCTCGAAAGAAAGAGTGCGTTCAGACCATCAGGTCTTTCGACCCCGCATGGTAGGCGAGTCTAGCGCTCAGTGCTTTATCGCTCTCCGTCTGAGTGAGTTACGCAGTGAACGATAGTTGTACGTTATTGTGGCTTTGCTGCAAGCGGTAATTATGCCGAGCGTGATAGCGTCCAGCATTGTGCGCTAGCTTCGCTCCTGCCTTACTTAGCTCCGCTTGATTGTTCGCTTGTCTGATCGCCTACTTTATTTCTGCTTTGCTCAGCATCTTCTTCTTCCTTTTCTTTCCCGCCTCTCTTTTATCTCTTCTCTCCTCCCTCTCTCTTTGGCTGTGACCGTCGGCGGCTAGCGCCGCCATCGGGGACCACTGGCCGAGCTTGGCTGGCTACCCTTCTTCTCTCCCCTTTCCCTTCTTCAGTCTCTCTTTCACCCTTCCCTTTCTCTCCTTACTCTCTTCTTTCTTTCTTTCTCAGCTTCCTCTCTCTATTGGACTGCCCGCAGCTAGGGTCGTCGGCTGCCACCTTGCCGGTCGTGGCCACCAAGTCCTCTATCCCCCTTCCTTCTCACTTTCAATCTTTCTCTCAGTTTCTTCCTCTCTCTCTCTTTCTCTTTAGCTCTCTCTCCTTTTTCTCTAACTTTTTTTCTCTCTGATCTCTCTCTTTGGTTATAGTGGATATTACTTGGGGCCGTCCTCATGTTTGGAATTCCAAGATTTTTGGCATATCTTAAAGATTTAGGCGAGTGTTCTCGCCTTATTATTGGGTTTCCCATCTTAGACGGGTTGATTTGTATTTTTGGGAAATTTATGTATTTTTATTTCCCCTGTTGTATTTGTATTTTGTATATCGTGTTTGTATGTGGTCGAGTGCCTAAGACTGTATGTAGTAGACCTGTGACGAATGATTGTGTTAGTGTAGTAAAATATATGTACATATACACTGCCTGGGATATGATTTATTATTGCTTTATATCATGCGTGGCCGACTCTTCGTGGTCGTTTAGCTTTCGGGCTCTCTACTTAGTCTCCAGGCCCTTCAGTCTCCGAGCTCTATGTTGGCCCAAAGGCCTTCCAATGATGATTAACTCATGTAGTTATGTGTACTAATAATCTTGTGAGTTTAGTTTCAGATCATTAATCAAGTTATTAGTTGGTGAAAGCTTCCACACATCTTTCACAAGTTGATTCAAGAGCCCGAGCGTCAAAGATCACATATAGCACTTGCTCGATGGATCAAGGAGTTTTGGATCGAGTCGGCTTGGAGATTGCGCTCTACAAGAAGACTTCGGTACCATAGTTTAGTTTTGTGTTTAGATCAAAATTGTAAAGATTAGAATAGTATGATAATACTCAAGTTCACAACACACACGTTCATGTTTTGAATATTGGTTTTTGGTTTTTCGGTTTTAAGTTTAACCGATCTTAGTTTTCATGAATATATAGATCAAAACAAGTTTACATGGTTTAATGTATATATAATTTGTTCTATATACATGCATGCTTTAATTTCCTAGACAAACTTAGTTTTGACTTACTTATTCACGTGTTATATGTTTTGGTATTTTTGACAAAACATATTTTGAAATTAATGACAAAAACTATGATATATATTTGTTTCATGTATATTGGATTTCTATCCATATGCATCATGCTTCAAAGTGTTTAGATATCATGTTTTTGTATTTGGAAGAGTTTTGGACAAAACGTATTTTCTATTCAAAATCCAAGTTTTAGAAAATACAGTTTTCGGTTTTTAGTAAAAATGATAAGACACAAAAATAGTTCATATTGATTGATATTTGAGCTAAACTTTTTACCACATGTTTATATATCAATGCAAAATGATAAAACTATTTTGGTAATTTTTAGAAATGATAAAAGAATTTTAAATATTTTTCTAACCCAGTTTTCTGTTCCGGGCTTCACCAGTCGACTAAGTCAACTGACTAAGTCGACTAGGATGAAGTCGGTCGACCGGGCCGGTCGACCGACGTGTATAAATCTGTGCACGTTTGGAGACACTGGGACGGTCGACCGGACCGGTCGACCGGTCTGAGAGCAGAGCTCTCTGTTTGTTTGGGTCGACCGGGGCAGTCGACCGGCAGCTGCCAACGGGCAAAAATTGACCGTTGGGCGGTCGACCGGCAGTGTATTTCTGGCAATTCTGCTGCCAACGGCTATATTTTTCTGGGGTCTATAAATACCCCATTGGAAAGAGTTTTTCTCTAAGATTTTTTGTGCGAATTTTTCCTTACTCTCTGGTGTTTTCACAGCAGTCAAAAGAAGTTTTTGGTTTCAAATTGAACAATCTTTTTGGTGTTTTTATTAGGGTTTGAAAAATCAAAGAAAAAGGATTTTGGGAAAAGCTTTTGTTTGAATTTCACTATCTTCATTTTCTATTATTTCCCAAAGATTTTCTTTGAGTTGCTGGTTTCAAATCCCTTGGTTTTCTCCACACTTGAGCAAAAATCTACTATCTTCTCTATAGGATCTTTGTGTGTGGAAAAGAGATTGTTTGTGGTTGTTGTTGAACCACCAAGTTGTAAACCCTCTATACTTTGCTTTGTGCTTTTCCCTCTTGGGTTGAGGAGGTGTTTGTGCAAGTGGTTTGTATCCCTCAAGTTGTGAGGTGATCCTTGCTTGGCTTTGTGCTAATCCCTCGGGTTGTGAGGTGATTGTTTGTAGGCTTGGAGTTGTGCCTCAAGGAGGAGGTTGTGTTTGTAAGGAGAGGAGTTGGGTACTCCTTATATTGTGATTGCCCAAATCCTCGGTGGAGGTTCCCTTTGTGGGAGTCCTTTGTGGACAAGCTAGTGGACTTAAAATCCTTCTGGGTGAAGGCGGGGATGTAGAGCTGGGTGCTCGAACCTCGAAACATATCTTGGTGTTTGCGCTTGTTCATTGACTCTTACTCTCTCTTTACTTTGTGCCTTGCATCTATTCATATTGCTCATACATACTTATATGCTTGGCTTGGTTGTGTGCATCTCTTGTTGAAATTGCAAATTAGTTTTTAATTCTGCATTGAGTTGACTAGATTAGCATAATCACCTATTCACCCCCCCTCTAGGTGATCTTTCACTCTACACTCAGCCTTCGGGCTTCACCACTCCACGAGTAGTCTAGTTATTACCATGTATGTATGTGTGTGCTAATGTTATTTTATGCAGGTACCTACTTGGCCCTCTGACCCTATTAGACCTTAAGGTCTCTCTTATGCCCACTTTCTCGAAAGAGGGAGTGCGTTCAGACCATCAGATCTTTCGACCCCGCATGGTAGGCGAGTCTAGCGCTCAGCGCTTTATCGCTCTCCGTCTGAGTGAGTTACGCAGTGAACGATAGTTGTACATTATTGTGGCTTCGCTGCAAGCGGTAATTATGCCGAGCGTGATAGCGTCCAGCATTGTCGTTAGCTTCGCTCCAGCCTTGCTTAGTTCCGCTTGATTGTTCGCTTGTCTGATCGCCTACTTTATTTCTGCTTTGCTCAGCATCTTCTTCTTCCTTTTCTTTCCCTCCTCTCTTTTATTCTCTTCTCTCCTCCTCCCTCTCTCTTTGGTTGTGACCGCCAGCGGCCAGCGCCGCCATCGGGGACCACTAGCCGAGCTTGGCTGGCTACCTTTCTTCTCTCCCCTTTCCCTCCTTCAGTCTCTCTTTCACCCTTCCTTCTCTCCTTACTCTCTTCTTCTTTCTTTCTCAGCTTCCTCTCTCTATTGGAGCCAGGGTCGTCGGCTGCCACCTGGCCGGCCGTGGCCACCAAGTCCTCATCCCCTTCCCTTCTCACTTTCAATCTCTCTCTCAGTTTCTTCCTCTCTCTTTTTCTCTCTAGCTCTCTCTCCTTTTTCTTTAACTTTTTCTCTCTCTTGATCTCTCTCTTTGGTTATAGTGGATATTACTTGGGCCGCCCTCATGTTTGGAATCCAAGATTTTTGGCATATCTTAAAGATTTAGGCGAGTGTTCTCGCCTTATTATTGGTTTCACAGCTTAGACGGGTTGATTTGTATTTTTGGGAAATTTATGTATTTTTATTTCACCTGTTGTATTTGTATTTTGTATATTGTGTTTGTATGTGGTCGAGTGCGTAGGACTGTATGTAGTAGACCTGTGACGAATGATTGTGTTAGTGTAGTAAAATATATGTACATATACACTGCCTGTGATATGATTTATTATTGCTTTATATCATGCGTGGCTGACCCTTCGTGGTCGTTTGGCTTTCGGGCTCTCTACTTAGTCTCCAGGCCCTTCAGTCTCCGAGCTCTACACTCAGCTTTCGGGTTTCACCACTCCACGAGTAGTCTAGTTATTACCATGTATGTATGTGTGTGCTAATGTTATTTTATGCAGATACCTACTTGGCCCTCTGGCCCTATTAGACCTTATGGTCTCTCTTATGCCCACTTTCTCGAAAGAGGGAGTGCGTTCAGACCATCAGGTCTTTCGACCCCGCATGGTAGGCGAGTCTAGCGCTCAGCGCTTTATCGCTCTCCGTCTGAGTGAGTTACGCAGTGAACGATAGTTGTACGTTATTGTGGCTTCGCTGCAAGCGGTAATTACGCCGAGCGTGATAGCGTCCAGCATTGTGCGCTAGCTTCGCTCCTGCCTTGCTTAGCTCCGCTTGATTGTTCGCTTGTCTGATCGCCTACTTTATTTCTGCTTTGCTCAGCATCTTCTTCTTCCTTTCCTTTCCCTCCTCTCTTTTATCTCTTCTCTCCTCCCTCTCTCTTTGGCTGTGACCGTCGGCGGCCAGCGCCGCCATCGGGGACCACTGGCCGAGCTTGGCTGGCTACCCTTCTTCTCTCCCTTTCCCTCCTTCAGTCTCTCTTTCACCCTTCCCTCTTCTCTCCTTACTCTCTTCTTTCTTTCTTTCTCAGCTTCCTCTCTCTATTGGACTGCCTGCTGCTAGGGTCGTCGGCTGCCACCTTGCCGGTCGTGGCCACCAAGTCCTCTATCCCCCTTCCCTTCTCACTTTCAATCTCTCTCTCAGTTTCTTCCTCTCTCTCTCTTTCTCTTTAGCTCGCTCTCCTTTTTCTCTAACTTTTTCTCTCTCTTGATCTCTCTCTTTGGTTATAGTGGATATTACTTGGGGCCGTCCTCATGTTTGGAATTCCAAGATTTTTGGCATATCTTAAAGATTTAGGCGAGTGTTCTCGCCTTATTATTGGGTTTCCCAGCTTAGACGGGTTGATTTGTATTTTTGGAAAATTTATGTATTTTATTTCCCCTGTTGTATTTGTATTTTGTATATCGTGTTTGTATGTGGTCGAGTGCCTAGGACTGTATGTAGTAGACCTGTGACGAATGATTGTGTTAGTGTAGTAAAATATATGTACATATACACTGCCTGTGATATGATTTATTATTGCTTTATATCATGTGTGGCCGACCCTTCGTGGTCGTTTAGCTTTCGGGCTCTCTACTTAGTCTCTAGGCCCTTCAGTCTCCGAGCTCTACACTCAGCCTTCGGGCTTCACCACTCCACGAGTAGTCTAGTTATTACCATGTATGTATGTGTGTGCTAATGTTATTTTATGCAGGTACCTACTTGGCCCTCTGGCCCTATTAGACCTTAAGGTCTCTCTTATGCCCACTTTCTCGAAAGAGGGAGTGCGTTCAGACCATCAGGTCTTTCGACCCCGCATGGTAGGCGAGTCTAGCGCTCAGCGCTTTATCGCTCTTCGTCTGAGTGAGTTACGCAGTGAACGATAGTTGTACGTTATTGTGGCTTCGCTACAAGCGGTAATTATGCCGAGCGTGATAGCGTCTAGCATTGTGTGTTAGCTTCGCTCCAACCTTGCCTAGTTCCGCTTGATTGTTCGCTTTTCTGATCGCCTACTTTATTTCTGCTTTGCTCAGCATCTTCTTCTTCCTTTTCTTTTCCTTCTCTCTTTTATCTCTTCTCTCCTCCCTCTCTCTTTGGTTGTGACCGCCGGCGGCCAGCGCCGCCATCGGGGACCACTGGCCGAGCTTGGCTGGCTACCCTTCTTCTCTCCCCTTTCCCTCCTTCAGTCTCTCTTTCACCTTTCCTTCTTCTCTCCTTACTCTCTTCTTTCTTTCTTTCTCAGCTTCCTCTCTCTATTGGAGCCAGGGTCGTCAGCTGCCACCTGGCCGGCCGTGGCCACCAAGTCCTCATCCCCCTTCCCTTCTCACTTTCAATCTCTCTCAATTTCTTCCTCTCTCTCTCTTTCTCTCTAGCTCTCTCTCCTTTTTCTTTAACTTTTTCTCGCTCTTGATCTCTCTCTTTGGTTATAGTGGATATTACTTGGGGCCGCCCTCATGTTTGGAATCCAAGATTTTTGGCATATCTTAAAGATTTAGGCGAGTGTTCTCGCCTTATTATTGGGTTTCACAGCTTAGACGGGTTGATTTGTATTTTTGGGAAATTTATGTATTTTTATTTCCCCTGTTGTATTTGTATTTTGTATATTGTGTTTGTATGTGGTCGAGTGCCTAGGACTGTATGTAGTAGACCTGTGACGAATGATTGTGTTAGTGTAGTAAAATATATGTACATATACACTGCCTGTGATATGATTTATTATTGCTTTATATCATGCGTGGCCGACCCTTCGTGGTCGTTTGGCTTTTGGGCTCTCTACTTAGTCTCCAGGCCCTTCAGTCTCCGAGCTCTACACTCAGCCTTCGGGCTTCACCACTCCACGAGTAGTCTAGTTATTATCATGTATGTATGTGTGTGCTAATGTTATTTTATGCAGGTACCTACTTGGCCCTCTGGCCCTATTAGACCTTATGGTCTCTCTTATGCCCAATTTCTCGAAAGAGGGAGTGCGTTCAGACCATCAGGTCTTTCGACCCCGCATGGTAGGCGAGTCTAGCGCTCAGCGCTTTATCGCTCTCCATCTGAGTGAGTTACGCAGTGAACGATAGTTGTACGTTATTGTGGCTTCGCTGCAAGCGGTAATTATGCCGAGCGTGATAGCGTCCAGCATTGTGCGCTAGCTTCGCTCCTGCCTTGCTTAGCTCCGCTTGATTGTTCGCTTGTCTGATCGCTTACTTTATTTCTGCTTTGCTCAGCATCCGGACTTCACTACTCTACTGATAGCTTAATTATTACCTGTTATATGCGTGTGTTTGATACTAACACCTTTGCAGATACTTACCATGCCTTCGGGCCTATTAGCCCTTTGCGCTCTCACCTACTTTCTTGAAAGAGGGAGCGTGTTTAAATCGTCGGTCTTTTAACTACGCCTGATAGGCGGGCCTAGCGCTTTGCCGCAAACTCCGTTCGAGCATAGTTACACTGTGAGCGCAGCTTCGCCACACGCTACAGTATAGCGTCATACGCTCGCACCGTCGCGTGCGTTTAGTCGTGCAACGAGCGGTAACCACACCGAGCGTGATGGCGTCTAATGTTGTATGTTAGCTTCACTCCAGCCTGCTTAGCTTTGTTTGGATGTTCTCTTACTTACCTGCCAGCTTGCCTGCTTAATAATCTAACTATTATTCTTTCCTTGATGGTTGTGAAGAGTTTGAAACCTTTACTTATATTGTTTTCCAACTGTATAATTTTTCTGTATTCGTACTGATCTCCTGTATTGGTACCGTTTTCCTGTATTTGTACTGATCCCTTGTATCGGTGCCATTTTCCTGTATTCGTACTGATCCCCTGTATCGGTACTATTTTCCTGTATTTTGTGTTATACAATAGTGATATCTACTATGCTTATTACTCGACATGCCCTTACTTGACACCTGACTCCTGTTTGATATCACTTATCACCTACCATTTGATATATTACTACTTGACTTGTGATTATCATATTTCGAGAATCCTGTCTTGCTATCATATATTATATATATTGACATGTATCTCTAGTACTTATGTACTCCTATAATTCCTTAACCTGATATTCTCCTGCTATTCCCGTAATATGATAATGACATAATAATAAGCTATAAAAAGAATAACTTACACGAGGTAAGGGGAAACTGATGGATTTCAAGTGTAAATATGTTTACAGTGGTATTAGGTTGTGCGACTCAAACTTTGGGATCTAGCTGAGGGCCTCCAGGTGTTCGAGGGAGCGCTGGCTCCCTATCTCATGTTTCATTCCCGAATGGGCATACAATAAGACTCACCTCCTGTTTGCCTTGCGACAAGTTCTAAGTAAGCATCGGAACATCCTGGACTGTAGTTCCGGGTATATACAAGACCCATTGTAAACATAACCTATTGTTTCATCATCAGTTTCCAATAACATCGACTTACTCATATATAGATGTATGTGGGATGGAACGTACGCCAGTACACATACTTAGATATATGGGTAGGACTAGTAGTAATAATAATAATAAGCTAATTAATAATTCTGTTGTTTTGCAATTTGAGTTGTATACATTCAGATTATGATAATGTGATGTATATGGTATATAAATGAGGGTTTTCTTATTTGGATTATTCCTTCGACATACTTATCTCATGAAGCCGTAATCTGGGTTGTACCGCTGGTTTTTACCTTATTTGCTTTCATTGGGTTTTAATTTAGATTTTCGGTTTTATTTTATTATTATATTATATATTGATGATTTTACCATCTGTGTACTACTCTACTGATCTCCTGCTGCTATCATATTATACATAGCCAGTCTCTTACTTGACATTGCACTTTACTATTGTACTTAACCTCCTGATTTGTTTACTTTTGGTTTTACATGGATTCTTTAGTTATCGTATGATCACTGCTTCCTGATGATTCAAACTGTTCTCTTCAGTTGTTATTGTGGACAGCTCAGGTTGTGCGTACTCAGTCGATAGAGACCTGAGGTATATGGTATATAAATGAAGGTTTTCTTGTTTGAATTATCCCCTCTATTAGAATAATATGAAGAATATTAGAAATCTTGAATGGCTTTCTTCTCTTTGATTCTTATTATAGTAGATAAAAGCATGTGATACATTGTATCTAGACACCCACATGATACAATGTATCGAGGTATCAATCTCATGAATTTATTTACTGAGCTCGTATAACTGGTTTTGTCACTTCTGTACATCTCATCACTTGATACCTCTTTCATGTTCGAGTGTGTATGCTCATGACACAGTTTTCAACGTATGCTTTTGATTTGAATTTATTGATACGCGTGTGCTTGTCCCTACACGCCATTTGGCATTTACCACACCACTCGTTGGGGAGTTTCTGACTCCCCTAGATCTGCATGTCTAGATCTTGGAGTTTGGAGTTTGTGGATTCTCCCGGTTGCTGATTAGAGTGGCGCAGTGGAAGCGTGGATCATCGGCAGACCGTCCAGAGTCCTTCTCTTCCAGGTCTCCTGTTCGTCTCTCGAGTTTTCTTTGTTGTAACTTGTAAGCATCTTTTGTACTGTTCATGCTTTTATATCTCTTTATATTCTCTCGTGTGCGTCTATCGGTGATATAATATTCTTATAATATTTTGTCATATCCTATGATAATTTTGTAATTGTATTCATATGTTGAAATGCATAATGCATCGTGTACTTTCATACTCTGATTCTTACATGTACTGATACTTAGCGTATATACGTGATGGTATTTTCGACCTGCGTATATACGTCGTTATAACGTCTCCGCCGTACCCGCGGAATCGGGGCATTACACATTTGTTTTCTATCCCCACTTCACATTACACCACCACCAAGGGACCCAATCATAATTCTCTCTCTCCTTGCAATCAAGCAATCCCACCAACCCTTTCCCTCACTCTCTCTGTTCTCTGTAATCCCAATAGCAAATACCCATCACAAACCCAACAAGCTTGGCCTCGATTCTCCCTCGACAACAGCGAACCACGCCATCTTCGAGCCATCGCCCGATCGTGTGACAGCCATCTCCGCCTCCATCCCTCTCTCATCGTCGCCGAGAAGTCTCCGCCTGATCTCGACATAGTTGGTCATCTATTCACCACCTGCAAAAGAAGAAGAAATCAATTGGGTTACAAGATGGGTTTCAGCAAAATGAAGAAGAAAGAAGTGAGTTTGGTTTTAAAAGCAAATCCAACCATACCCGCTTCATAAAGGAGAGATTCGGGCTTAAGTTGGCAACCCACTGCTACAGTGAATCTGTACCCGAGTTACAGTGACGGTTCAAGACGCAAATTAAACCCATTAGTGCACCATCTTCATTTACGGGCCATAACTCTTGCATCCGAGCTCCGATTCAGGCAATCTTGGTACATTACGATCATGACGACAAGCTTTACACATCAACATTCTCTCCAAGTCATTGAGATCCTCTGGGGTCATCAATTGATAATTTTTTTTTAACACGGTTTAATTATTTATGAGTTGATATCTACTTCTATTATTTTATCGATTATATCTGCTGCTATAAATATCATGAGACTATAAGATTCTGCTTGCTTTGTGTTTACTGATTATATATATTTATTGTACAAGCTTTGTCATCTTGCTGAGTAATTGTATTAGTTTATTTTAAATTAAGATCGGCATAACTATTGTTGCAATATTTGTTAAAATCCATCTTTCTCTTTATTGGTTTTAATTATTTTTCTACCCAAGATCGTATTGTTGGTGGAACGTAGTGAAGTTTTACTTCATCACTGATCTCTGATTCACACGTACACATTTCATATCATTTTGGTATCAAAGCACGGTTAGGGTAGGATCTGCATCACGCAGGCATTTCTTATGTAATTTTACTGCTTTCTTGCATTAAAAAATTCATTTAAGTTAGATTTGCATCTTTTCATTCTCATTTAGGTTGTGTAGTGCATGCCCACCCATAGTGATCACTCATATCTATTAGGAGAGCCTAGCAAATCTCACACTACCCTAATGGATCCTAACATATTGCTTGCAATGTTCGCCGAGATAAATGCCAATCTAGAAACCCTTAAGACAATCGACGACAGGTTGACCAAAGTAGAAGTCATGCATGAATCACTCGAGTCACTCACAGGTGATCGAACCCACGGAGAATAACTGATGTAACAACACCGATTACACATTCAATCCCAATGTTGAATACCTAAAAAGCATCAAGATTGAAATTTCCAACTTTGATGGATGTAACGACCCACAATTTTTCATAAACTGGACACTCCAACTAGATAGCTACTTCACATAGTACGAACTTATTGAGTCTAGGAAAGTTAAGTAAGCTGCAATGAAATTGTCTGGCCAAACTAGTCAGTATTGGACCAATCTAGAAAACAAACGTGCAGCGCGAGGTCGACCACCGATTGACACATGCGGTAGGATGAAAGAAGAGTTAGAAATAAAGTATGTGCTGCCATAGTTTAGTGCTTGCTTCATGGATAATTGGCACCACACACTCAGGGTAACAAATCTCCCAAGGAGTACATTGAGAAATTCGATGAATTCCTCATCCGATGCAGTACCCTCTATAGGGAAAGAGAAGCTCAAATTCTTTCTAGATTTAGAGTCGGTCTTAGGAATGACCTGCGAACTGAACTGTTAGCTAGAGGAGTCAACGAGTTAGGCGTAGCGTATGTATTAGTCCAAGATTTAGATTTTGTTAGGACCACCCACACTTCCAAGAGTCATGATATAGGGCCTCAGCGTCTAGACCTTCCCCATCTTCTCAACCCAACAAGTCTAGTACCCAAATCTCTCACTTAGGGATGACATCAAGGGTAATAATCTTGAACATGACAACAGAAATAAGGGCCATGAATTCTCAAAAGTTAGTTCCACAATCAAGTGCTACAAATGTCAAGGTTATGGACACTTAGCCGCCAGTTGCCCTAGTCTTGTCAGAATCACCATTATAAATGGAACACCTACCGAACCTACTGAGTCAGACTCTTATGTGTACATCTTTAAGGGAGAATAAGATTCTGAAACTGATGAAGATCTCACAAGTGATGATGTTGGTCTCAATTATATTAATCAAATATCATCAACTCACTTGTCTGTTGTTAGATATGTTCATTCCCAACGAGCTAAAAATAACGATTGGAGAAAAAGTGCTACCTTCCACACGTTCACCAAAATTAAAAATAAGAGTTGTAAGGTGACTGTGGACAGTGAAAGTTGTATCAATGCAATATCATCTAAGTCACTTGAAAAGTTTGGATTAGAGGTTGTGCCCCACCCCCACCTATTCAAAGTGTCATGGATTGACTCCACGATACTTGAGGTCAAACAACGATGTTTTATTTCAGTCAATTTCAATCTTTACCAAGGCAATATCTGGTGTGATGTGATCCCATGAATGTGGGGTTAGTAGACCATGGTTGTTCGACAAAAATATCACCATTTACAGTCGATCTAACATGTATCAATTTGAGCATGAGGGTAAACGGATTAAGTTACTACCCTTAAGACTAAAGACTGGACAACTCAAGCAGACATCTACTTTGGCTTTATTGTCAACTCCACCTTCTCCATGTCGTATTTCTACTTTTTTCTCTCCATCTTTCACTAGTCATACATGGCATGTCCACAAACCGCTTCCTCCCTTACTGACGACACCATCTCACTATAGAGCATTTAAGTCTACATCTACATTTGTATCACATAAACATGTGCACAAACTCCACAAAGAGATCAGTGATGAAAATAAATGGAGCAATTTCAAATGGAGCAATGTGAAATTTACTTTATGAATTGACAATAGAAAAATATTTAAAATTTTTAATGTAGGCAATTATGTGATGATTCGAATATATCCGAAACAGTTTCCTTCGGAAACTGTTAAGATGTTGCATGTCCACAATGCTGAACCTTTCAAGATCTTGAATAAGCTGAATTGCAATACTTATTTTATTAATCTTCTTAGATATTATGACATTAGTTGTACTTTCAATGTTAATGATTTAGTGGATTACAGGGGTTTTGATTGTAACTCATTGATTGTTGAGTTCTCCCCTAAGCCACTCTCTAAGAGACCCCCAATTATCCTACTCCCAAATAATCATCCTATTACAGCAGAAAAGGTTGATAAAGTTTTAGAAGATGAGACTAACACCACCAAAATTGGTGAAACTCATAGGTACTTGGATAGCTGTGAAGGAAAAGCACCGACTATTGACTTACAGCTACATCGAGGTGAATTGCAGCAGACTGATCCAATACAGCAGGGGAGCACGATTCCACCTGACTCGACGGGATCGAGTCTTCTTCCACCCGGGGAGAATGATGCGGACATCAAGTGCTGAAGCGGGCGAAAGAATTCTAGTCCAGATGGACTCGAGCAGTTGAAGACTTTTATGCATTTTTATGTATTTTCTCTTTTTATATTTTGGGTTTTTAGGAATTGAATATTGTTTTTCCTTGTTATTTAGTATCACATCGGTTGTGGTTTGAGAACTCAGATTTGTAAAGTTTATTTATAGACTCTTTAATTATTAGAATAATAATGAAGAATTTTGAAAAAAAAAATTGTTATTGGAGATTGGTTCATCTCAATTTGTTTAGGATTTAAGTTTCTAATCTTTATCTAATTATCTTCTTTAAACCTAATATTTCCCTCTCTTTTACTGTGTCGCCGCCTCTTTCTCTTTTCAATCCAACACCAAACAATCAAGCTCTTCCCCGCAAGCCAAAAGAACCACAATTGCCTCATCTATTTCTTTTCAACAAAATACAAAAAAATTGCATTGTGTTTCCCTCCATCTCCACGAGCATAGAGCCACCCATTTGTTTTCTATCCTCCCTTCACATTACACCACCATCAAGGGACCCACCCATAATTCTTCCTCTCCTTGCAATTAAGCAACCCCACCAATTCTTTCCCTCACTCTCTCTATTCTCTGTAAAATCCCAACATCAAATACCCATCACAAACCCAATAAGCCCGACCTCGATTCTCCCTTGACAACAGCGAGCCACCGCTCGGTCGGGTGACAGCCATCTCCGCCTCCATCCCTCCCCTCATCATTGCTGAGAAGTCTCCGCCTGATCTCGTCGTAACTGGTCATCTGTTCACCCCGTGCAAAGGAAGAGAAGAAATCAATTGGCTTACAAGTTAGGTTTCAGGAAAGCAAAGAAGAAAGAAGTGAGTTTGATTTTAAAAGCAAATCCGACCTGACCCGCTTCATAAAGGAGAGAATTAGGTTTAAATTGGCAACCTGCTGCTACAGTGAATTCGTACCCGAGCTACAGTGACGAGTCTAGACACAAATCAGACCCGTTAGTGCAGCATCTTCATCTACGGGCCATAACTCTTGCATTCGAGCTCTGATTTAAGCGATCTTGGTACTGTTACGATCGTGATAACGAGCTTTACATATCAGCATCCTCTCCAAGTCACTGGGATCCTCTGGAGTTATCAATTGGTAATTTTCTTTAACACTGTTTATTTATTTGTGAGTTGATATTTGTTTTTATTATTTTATCATTATCTCTGCTGTCATAAATACCGTGAGACTGTGAGATTATACTTGCCCTGTGTTTACTGATTATATATATTGATTGTACAAGATTTGTCATCGTAACTTAGTAATTGCATTAGTTTATTTTAGATTAAGACCTGTACAACTGTTGTTGCAATATTTGTTAAAATCTATCTGTCTCTTTATTAGTTTTAATTATTTTTCTACTCAAGATCGTATTGTTGGTGGAATGTAGCAAAGTTTTACTTTATCACTGATCTCTGATTCACATACGCATACGTTTCACATCATTAATGCTCCAAAATATAGAACTTGTTTGAAACAACTAAAAGACTCCACAACACAGGATAATAGGATACTCTTTACCTTTTCTATTTTTTTTATTTTCTTTTAAAACATAGGTTGTAACCCAATCTAGAACTAGGACTCCCCACAGTCCACTCCCACAAGGCCACAACGCTCTCCCCTTCTTCTTAGGAGACTCAAATTGTACTGATTGTCTTCCCTTGGATTTTGATTCGAAGGTGCATACTTTGAGTACCTTCCTTTGTTGTTGAACATCCTTCATAATCGGTATGGTAGTAGGAAGTAATAAGGATGTGATTCTGGCTTCTAAATCTGGTTTAGTTTCTCAGCTGCATGTTTGTAGCATCATGTCACAATAAGAACACTATCTTCTTAAGTTACAAAAGCAAACAGATCTAAGAATTTCTATAAATGACAGTTCTCGACTCTTGGCACGTGACTTGCAAATTCTCAGTTTTTGAAGTCTTTAATATAGATTCTCAGTAACTAAAGCCATAGTGGATAAGGAGGGGATAAATGTGACGATTGGTTTTGGCCAGTAACAAGCTTTTGGTCTTCCGGATATGCTCCTGTAGGACCATAGTTAAGGACCTGTTTGACTTTGAAGGTAAGTTTTCTAACTAGCGTTTTCTGCAGTTACACCCCCCTAGTTTTATTGTTTTGGGGCTAATGAGGGTATCCCGGGCCTTAGAGAACCTGCCTAATCCCTCAAGTAAGTGGCATTCCCTTCCACCGCACACCAGTCAATGATTAGGGAGGACCTTCTGGGGGTGCTCCCATTGTGGATGAAGGGAATTATCGGAGAGCAATGCATTGACCATCTCACCTATCCTCTATGGTTAAATCCCCGGACTCCAAAAAACCAACCTTAGGTCCATCCGGTTATCATTTATACCTGTTCAATTTATACTTGGCTAACTTTAAAATTTAGTTCTAACCACAATTTAGAGAAATCCAGTCAAACTTGATTCTCACTCCAAAATTAGAAAAGAATAAAATAAAGTTTTGACGGAACTCCATTTGTAGAAAACAGAATATAAAATTAGAGAAACTACAATTTTGAAAACTATAGTTTGGTATAACTACCACTTGAAATATAGTTAAAAAAAAAAACTTTGAAGCCACATGCCATAAAATTCTAGTTGATTTACTTTTGTTTTCAGACAGAACGAATTAGAAGGAAATGGCCTTATTGAGGTTAACATGATTAAAGATGAACATATTCTCGATCACTCAATTCGTGCATTTTATTCTTAACAAATACATGATGCATCAGATGTTATTACTTGCCTCCAGGGCCCTAAGAGGGATCTGATTGTTGGTGATGTGCCTCATTATGCTGGGCTTCTTTATTTATTTTTTTAATCAAAATTTTCTCCTAGTTTTTCTTTTCTTTTCTTTTCTTTTCTTTTCTTTTGGGAAAGAGGATGTGACTGTCTTAATGGGCATTTTATCCGTCAATGTTCTTTAGTTTCTGCTCCAGTTAGCATTAGATGTTTTTATGCAAGAAGATACATGTCTAACGTATATATTGGCTCTTCCATAGCCAATTCTTTCAAATTTCTTATGGTGTGTAAAAGGTTTCTAATTCACCATCTCAAGGCTTTGGAAACCTGCAAATAGGTGTTTGGCTGCTGCATTAAACATTGACCAGAAGCACGGGTCTTTCCTGATGGTTTTCTGACTCGTATTAACTATGAAGCTTCAGCCCTAGGCTTAGAGAAGTCCAAATTTCATCTCTCATGACTCTGTAGATCTTCGGCCTGTATTTTGGTTCCCTTTGCTCTCACCCAATACTTCGTAATTTATATGCGTTGATTTGAATATAGTTCTTGTTAAAATCTGTAATATCTAGTCATAAACCATCTTTCAGATGTTGACATATCTCAAGCTGTGTCTGCTATTGTTGAACAAATTGCCTTGAAGCATCCTGCAAGTTATCACACATGAACATAGTGTTTAAAGATTTCCAATTTTTCTTAGGATAATCAGTCGTCTCCCACTGACATCCCAAACCTGTCCGAGGATTGTTAGGAGTACAGATTAATGATTCATGTGCCATTTCGTCAGTATCTTAGGTTTAGCCTCCGAGAAACCAATAGCTAAATTCTCCTAGTTCGTTATATATAATCTCCATACTTTTTAAGAACAAATATGTGACGTCTCATTGCAAAAGATAATACGAGATTCAGAATATGCTGTGGGATTCTACTAAAGATTGACAGAAAGGGCCCCGTATTTGACGTCTTCACTATAATCTATTAACTTCTCTTTTTCCCACTTTTGTGGGTCAAAATTTTTGTTGTTTTTTGACGTTTCCTTCTTTTGCAACTGTTATAAAATTGTGGCGAATACTGATGCATCCGGCAATCCATTGCAGGTGTAAGTGCTGTAGATACAAGCGGGGTAGCGTTCCTAATGGACTTGAAGAAGTCAATGGAGAAACGAAGCCTGGAGGTACAAAATAATCTTTGTCAATTTTACTATTAAATTTATAGAGAGGTTTGAGTTCTAACGGGTTGGGGGTTCAGGTCGTCTTCATAAACCCCGTGGGAGAGGTGATGGAGAAACTGCAGCGTGCAAATGGCATTCACAATTTCCTTGGCCCCGACTCGCTCTATTTGACTGTCGGGGAGGCCGTGATCTCACTTTCCTCTGTGGTTAAGGGATCTTGAAGGGATCCGAGACTGTCTTGAAGGGTAATAGTGTATGTTTCAGTTTTAGACAGTAAAATAAATATACATGTAAACTGCATTATTCAATCGTAGATTGTTCCTCTTTCTCAAACAGCTAGCTATCCATGCAGTCATCGCATTCAGAACTGTGGATGACTGGCAACTGCAAAATAACTGGCTATTTGTTATTTTTACTCATCATATAAATTTAGAGGGAAAGGGAAGGTATTGGATGAAAATTGAGCAAATTTTTGTTTTATGTCTGTTTGAGCACACTATTTGGAGAAAAGGAAAGGTTTTTTTTCGATTGTTTTTTTCCCCTGGCTTATTCTCATTGCTTGGAAAATCTAATATACAAGTGGATAAAAATATAGTGCCTATTTGGTAACGAGAGTTCGCAAGAGTTACTTGCTGTCTCCTGTCAAATATTCGAAAAAATAGATAAAAGACAGCATACCTTCATGCAATTTCTTTGATTTACCTTTATTATCTTCTCTCACCTTTTCAAATTCTAATTCCATCAAACCCCAAAGAGGGAGAGAAAAGATGTCAGATTTTAGTGCAGCATATTAACCAGACCAACTAATTAAACTGCCTTTTTGAGGAGAAAACCTCGCTTACACAGTCAAAGAACTATGACCCAAATTAATGAAAAAAGTAGGAGGCCTTACACATCCATAAAACCTTTTTCAGTGTTTCAAATGGTTGCAGTGATTACTTGCATCTCTGGCAGGCTATTCCTGCACAACGGGGCTTCCGCGGCATCTTTTCGAAGATCATTGCACCTCCACCAAGAAGATTCTTGGGGTTAGGATATAGATACGGGGATAACCATGCACCTAAATGCTGTCTACATTACCGCCTACGTAGGAGACTCTGTAGGATTAGACAAAGAATGGTTGACAAGGAGGCAGAAATTCACATCTGCATCCTTAAAATCGCAAAAGTTTGCGGGATATTAGAACAAGACTTTACATTATTTATATTCGTTTTAGAAACTGGCAACTTACTCACTGACTTTGACGCTGGACGTTTCTAAAATGGGTACAATCAAGTCATGTGGATTAGAGAATAGATAGACGATGGACAACTAAACTTTCTTATTTTTCTATTCAAGTTCTTTAGTGTGGATGACCTGCAATCAGCCCCAGGGTGGTGGCGTGGCGAGGCGATTGCTTGCGCTTGAATACTAGAGATCCTCAAGCTATTTTCTGAATATTGGAACAAAAATGCCCTCGGCGAAGGTCACGAGTAGGGTTGGTAGGCCTCCTTTGCATTGATTCTCTTGCGGAGGGCGTGACTTGTGGTGCTGATGCTAGGGCGTGCCTTCAAATTGATAGGACCATGCCCTTAGATCCTGGTCTTGTTAATGTGGGGAGCAATGCAAGCTCCTCCTTTGAAAAATCTGTAAGTTTGTTTCGAGTGTGGGAAGTTTGTCTCGAGTTTTTTTTCAAGGAGTGGACAATGGTTAATTAGAAGGCAGAAAGAAGAGAGCCCACTAATGGCTCGTTAATCTTCAGGGATATTTTGACTCGAACATACTCGCTCCGTCACCAAAGTTTATCGCAGCAAGTAGTGGCGGACATAGGATGTTTTTTTTAGTGTAGGCGTAAATATAATAAGAATTTCAGTGCGAGCGTAAATGTAATATGATAAGAAAGAAAAATGTAAAAAATAATGTTGCATCAACTGAGACTTAAACTTGTGGCCTCTAATAATTTAGATTTATAAGTTATCACTTTGAGATAGAGCTTAAAAGTGTCTTTACGCTAGAAAACATAATTTAAAATGAAGAGAATATATACAAAAAGAGTTACAAAAACTGTATGCACCATTTAATTATTTTATAAAATTCAGTGTGGGCGTCTATCCACACTGGACGGTATGTGAGTCCGTCCCGGATAGCAAGTCAATTTTGTTTTGCCAAACAGTGAGGCTGTCACTTGCCCATTTTCTGTGGAACTTCAAAATCTTCAAACTTGTAGGAGAAATAAGTCTAAGGGCTATTGTGAGGCACCGGATCAACATCTTCCTTAATCTTGAAGGGGGCTAGGAACACATTCAGACCATACTCTTTGAACATGATATTTGCTCGCTGTCTCCATACTGCAATCAGGGTTTGTCGGAGACGTGTAATGGTCCAGTTTAACCACCTCAATTACCATGATCATAAACCTTTACACTTAATTATTTAGATAATTTTTGAAAATTTCGGCAGCATCTCTTTGAAATATAGAGTCTGCCTCAAATACAATAACTCAGATTTCAGTTAACATCAGCCTACTTATCATTATACAATATCCCATGCAATATATAATACCATTTCAGCTTGACCTCGCCTACTTATAATCCTAAATTTCATCATATAATTTCATTTCAAAGTCAATTAAATAAACATATACACGAGAGTACTCCCTTCGATATAACATACTAACACAACCCCAACTAAAATTCATCTCCAAATAAAACTAGAACACATGTGTGTGTGTGTGTGTGTGTGTGTGTGTGTGTGTGTATCCTCGAACCATCTTATACATAATCAGCTATTTGATCTATGCAAGGACATCAACTACAGATATACATATTATCAAAATACTCAATTAAATCAATCGGCTTGGTGAACCCATACTAAAGTTACTCCGAGCCCTTCCAGTATTATGTCTTTACCTTAACCCGGGTCTTACTTCAATCTTCACCTGAAAGTCATAAAATCTATGGGGGAATAAGCTCAACAGTTTAGTCATTCAATTCAAAGTTTCATTTTAATACTAGTACAATTGAAGTATGATGCAGTTGAAAATTTTCAAGAATAAACTCAGTTATTCTTCTACTTATGATGGGTATTACATTTAGTAGGTTATCTGATTCATGTTCTTCGCACTTACTAGACACTCGTGTTCCAATTTTTCACATATTAAATCTTGTGATATACAATATCTAACCTAATAATCTATCTCTTATACTCACCTAGTGTTTCACCAATCATATATATATTAGTATACCACTATAGACTTAGTGATATAATATCATATAACATGTTCGTATAACACTTATATTTAGTTCACAACGTATTTGTGTTTACGTATAACCCACGATCATAATCATATTTCTCGGAGCATAAAATCTTACTACTTTTATATTGGTTTATAGTTCATTATTGTCATAGACATAAGGAATGAAAAACACGCAGAAGTTATATACCACTCATGGTAGTACCCAATTATAACTGTATGTTCACATATAATGAAGCACACAATAGCCACATCCATATATAGGATATAACAAACAATCACATCCATATACCGGATGTCAATAACAATCACATTCATATACCGGATGTCACAAGCATATATTCAAGCATGTTTTTAAATGATCAAGTAAAAAATTAAGACATCAAAATTTATGCCAAGCACACTTCAATAAATAAAATAATAATAATACTCATATTCGATCACGTCCAGTTCAACTCGGTTCCTTCCTCCATTATATATGTAATAACAATACTTCCTTTCGGTCACCTTCGGTTCAACCCGGTCTCTTCCTTCATTATATATGTAATAACAATACTCTCCTTCAATCACCTGCGGTTCAACCCGGTCCTTTCCTCCTATATATATAATAATACATAAATATCATACAATAAATGACATGCATACATATAGTTACACATCAGTATGCTTAAAAAATACTACATATACAGTTACCATATACATACGTATGCACATTCATTATCACAAATGCATTCATATCCATATGATATGTCATACACAGTCAAGTTCATATGATTTCACTTCTTAATTCATTATCGTAGTTTAAGGAATTCTTATTGTACCTAAGAAATATCAAACACACATAATACATACAGTTTAATAGTCATAGTATTTTACCGGTCAAATGTTGATTCATACCATCAATATTCGATCTTCCGAATCGTATTACTTATTCATCACTTATTAATTAGCTAATATCCGAATTCTATTGTCAATTGCCTCTTATTACTAAGTAGTCTGACTATTATTCATAACCGGTATAAATCAAAAAAATTTCCAATTCCTTCTGATATAAGATATTAGTTACACAGCAATTTCGATATCACACGAATTATCAATAATTTCTATGTTATAATTATGCTCAATTCAATTAGAGATTGATTACAATCTTTTTATTTGGTTCAATCAAATGTTAACCCCATATCCCATCAATACCGGTCTTAACACTACAGTTTTCTCTAACACCTGCTCTATCGTCACTTATTTTTATCTATTAATTTTAAACCATACAGGAACCTCCGTTGTCCCTATAAATCAGTTTATTACTATCATTGCCACTGGTTCTATAATTGTCGGTTTCATACATACTGATTTCTACCATTACTAGTTTTATAGATATTAATTTCACAATTTATCTTTATTTCAATAAATTATCAGTCAAATCGTCCTATGTATTCACATATATGCAACCAACCCACATTGTGTGTATATATTGAAATCACACCTAGATGGGGGTGAATATGTATAATGCTAATCAATGCACAAATTAAAAATGAGATGATGCAACGATCACTCAAAGTAAGATTAGAAGCCGTATACCCTGTGAAGGGCTCTGAACTTCTTCCTCGTGATTCCTCTAAATAAGAGTTTGAGGTGCGTAACGCAATCTTGTCGTAAGAGTGTAGATCGACAATATAAGAATGAATGAATAGAAAGTAAAAGACACAAGTAAACCAATTACAAACACAGAGATTTGTTTCGAGGTTCGAGCACCCAGCTCTACGTCCCCACCTTCACCCAGAAGGATCTCCAATCCACTAGAATTTTCACAAAGGATTACAATCAGTAGGGAGTACCCAACTCCTCAATCACACTCCTCTAATTCAGAGGTAGTGTAGCTATAAGTACAATAATCACTTGGTGATCAAAAGACCACAAATTCTCTTTTGAAAAATTTTTCTTTACAAAATCCTAGAGAATAATATGTAGGATTGAAGCTCAAGATTTGTAAGTGAAAATAAAAGAAAGTAGAAGAGAGATTTGATTCAAAAACTTCAGAAATAAAATTGAGATTAGAGTACAAAAACTGAGAATAAAACTCTTCTTTCAAGAATACTCAAACTTTGAAATCTTTGCAATAGTTGTTGTCTTTCACCTCAACCCCAACCACCCCTATATATAGGATTTAGGTAGGGATTAAAGGGTAAATATCTATTTGGACTAAGCAGGTGTAATTTGACCAAAATCCAGCCTAATTCACGTTTTAAGATAAAAATCACGTTAAAATAGGTTTAAAAAACTAGCCGTTTGGCCAGAAATGCAGAGCATGGTCGACCGGCCGGTCGACCGGTTTTCAAATATTATGACCGTTGGCTGACACCGGTCGACCACCCGGTCGACCTACCCAAACTGAGAGTTTGGGTCTGTTAGTCGGTCGACCGCTCGGTCGACCGGGAACGTGCACACATGCACACGCCATAGGTCAGGACGGTGGTCGACCGCGCGGTCGATCGTTCTGACCTGTAACAGAGCCGGTCGACTGCCTGGTCGACCGCAACAGGTCATAAACAGAAAACAGGTTAGAAATCTGATTTGAAGATATGTTATTTTCAAAGGAATTTTTGTAAAGGCTTTGTAAAATACAATAAGCTAAGTATGCATATACTGAAATAGGACTTAAAGTATTTTATCAAGAGTCAAAGATAATCTTTTGAAAACACGTGCAATTTTGTTTGTGTAGGGTATTTGAGCTTCAATACTATATACTATTCTTTAACAAACTAATAACACAATGATCCACAGGTAGGCGTCTCTGAGCCACGCTCTTATCCTATGAGTGAGTCCTCTTGAGCCATCAATACCTGTATCAACCTGAAATTCATTCTTGAACCTCTATTAGTACCAAATAACTTTTATATGTTTTGTTATCATAAAAATGCATAAATCGGAGAGTGTAACCTTTGGGCCAACATATATATATATTAAATCGTATATCAATCAATTATTAGCTATTCAATTCTCAGTTCATCAGCTTTCATAGTTATATCATGTTAACTCCATACATATATATCAATTACCGACACTGGATTACTAATCACATTAATATGACACTAAATCTTTTGTCCATATTATCACCAATACTCAATCATCTAGATAATTATCTATTTATTACCGATTAGATATAATCGGTATCACTGTAGAGATATGAATCTAAAGAATAATTGAGAATCTCGATATTCTGATTAATCGACTACAAGAATACCCGTAGGTCTCCGATTCACTGAATAGTTATAACATGATACCGGTTCAATGCTATCATTATGGTTATCTTGATACGGTTTGGCTTCGCATCAGGGGTTGATTCTCCGACCATTACACATCATCATTTACTTAAGTTTTCATTCACAAATTACATTGCGAATTAATACTTAATCCCACGTCAAGTGATGATTCCTTATCCATTTATAAATTTCTCAGGTTTCTTGTTTTCACTTAAAAGAACATAAAATGATGGACACTGATAAGTAGAGCTTAATTCCATGAAATTACTTACGAGTTCTTCTACCGGAGTGATATTGGAGACCCTCCTTGTAATTCGGCTAAGTAAAATTTGATGGCGGATATAATAGCAATAAGTATTCAAAATTTTCTGGTGTGATTACTAGATTTATGTGAATACTTCAACCTGGTGAGTAGAAGCCCTATCAAAATTTCACTGTTACTTACCCTAAGCCGATTACCGCCTAGGAATTATTATATTAATGATGACACTCGTCGATGATTGTTGATTTCACTGATAGACTCAATTAACTATTAAAGTAATTGGTTCGGTACCCGTTCATATACTCGATTCCAAATCTCTTAATACTCACTTACCTATTCCGGGTTAAGTGGCATAAACATTCATCAAAACAGGTAGATGGTAACAATAAAAAAAATTTATACTTAACAATTTCTACTACAACTAAGTTCTTGATTATCTGGCTCTTTATCCGAAGAATATTCGCTATAAGCGTATCCGCTCCAACACTGTTTGGCCTACTCATTGGGTGATTCCGATGTTAACTAACTTTTATCCGATAATTACCCATAACAATTAATTTCACAACAAATTTGATATCACATGTACTTACTATCAATCTTCTCTTGACTATAATCATTATTATAATAATAGGCAATACACAATCACAGTTTTTAATAAAAATCGGAGACAGACTTTTACTCTCCTCTTGATCTTGTCGATTCTCTGAACACTTGATACCAAATAACTGATATTGTAGCTTATAGATCTCTTCCCCACGAATCTAAGGGTTTCAGAATCGTACAAATCAGAGTCCGAACGGTCGAGATATTGCCCGAATACCCACGAGATACAAAACAGGGTTAGATATGTAATAACTGAAAATATTCAGGGGCTTATATGAAATTTTTCATGGTCCATAATAATTATTTAATCATTAGGGGGATAAATGAAAATTTACTTTATTAAATTCGAAATGGGTCGGGTTGGATCTTAACGGGTCTGGTCCCGTTTGAACCCATACCCAAAACCCACTTCCTGTCTTCCTCTTCTTCATCCACAGAGCAATAGCAGCAACAGCCTCCGCGTGCCACCCGGCCCCACGTCGGCCTGTCGCAGCCCCCAAGGTCACCAAGGAGGTCAACGACCTCCTTGCCGTTGCCGTCGCCGTTGCCAGCAAGAGAAAGAGAGCGAGCGAGCGTGAGAGATAGAGAGAGTGAGTGAGAGGAAGAGGGAGAAGGAGAGAGGGGGGGCTGTAGCTTCCCTCCCATGTCACCGTGCCTGGCCACCGCTGGTCCAGCATCGACATCAACCTCCCCTGGCTGGCCGTCAGCCAAAGAGGGAAAAGAGAAAGAGAGGGAGAGAGTGCAACTGAGAGAGAAAGAAAAAGAGAGTGTGAGGGAGAGTGAGTGAGAGAGAGAACGAAAGAGATTTTTATTTCATCCTTCACCTATCACCTACTTTCCACACCCACAACATGCTGCTCATCCCTCATAATTGAATTTATTTATTTATATTTTCTTTTTTTCCCAATTAAGAAAGAGAGTTAATACAATAAAAATCTAAATATCAATACTTAATATGCATACAAGTATTTCATGAAATAAATACATTCAAATATTTTCGCATATTTTCTATACTTTGCTACTCAAAATAATAAATAAATAATTTCAAAAAATTACTCGGTAATATACTGCTCACAGATTCTAGTGATCGGTATAAACCCAAAACTAAAAAAATCATAGATTAAATCAGAATTTACTTACGCATGTGCATATATATAATTGTAGAATCATGTATTCATATCAGTATTTCTCATACTACTGATCTTGTATAATTTATCAAAATTCCATTTCACTCCAGATTTTCTCCAAACGAATTATCGAAATTCCTTTCACACAGAAACAACTAATTTAATAATCATAATAATTTCTAAAAAAATCTCATTAACCAAAAATTTAATATTAATTTAGAGTTTAATAATCTTGGTGTTACAAAAGGCAATTTCCCTTCTACATCAGTGATGACTTCGATGATCAGTGATCTCTAAAAAATCGAGGGGTCGATGGTTTTGAGGAAAGATAGAGAGATGAAGATCTAGGTGGTGAACAAATGGTTGAGATCTTGTTAAAAAAACTCTTCTGAGGGTTGGGTGGGATCCATGAGTGAGGTACAAGGTTAATGGGAAGAAGAAGAAGGCGAGGAAAGAAGAAGGATAGAAAAAGCATGCACTACACAAAAAACAACTCTCAAGGAAGGGAGAGAATTAACTGAGGCCAGTTGTACCCAATATCGAATAACGAAATAAATCCAAATATTTGCTAATGTTTTTGATGACGACACATTTTATCGAATATTCGTGAATACTTTTCGAGTATTAATTATACAGTTCGAACTGAATATAAATCTTATTTACTATTTGCATTGAATCTAAACAAAAAGAATCGAAATTGAATATTTCACTATTCGATTCAATCACTTCGTCTCCACCCTGAGTTGTAGAGCCCTAATTATCATGTGGGACATCCATGTTGTTTTGCATCCGGATTTTAGTTGAAAAGTTTGTTTCAAAATAGATTAAGTATTAGTTGTATTATTGTAGGTTAATTCGTTTTAAATCTTCCACGCGGTCTGGTCACGATAAACCATGCACGAAAAGTGTTATTTAGAAATCAGAGTTAAAAGTGTGCGCTTTAACTTTCCCGATACTTTTGTTATAGCATAGAGGCTATACGGGTCAAATCCACAAGGACCAGAGGTGATAGAAGCATTAACAATATGTTCTTGTGTGTGTTAACGGTTCTTGTGTGTGTTAACGGTTCCTCTATGTTTCAAAGAATCAAAAGAAAGAAAACAAATAATGAAAAGAAAAGAGTACGGTGGAAACAAAGATAGAAACATTGAAGAGAAGGTATTTGTGATTTTTAAAATTATTTCTAAAATAATGTAAAAATAGAAGAACTACTAATAGCTCTACTAACTATGCTAACCTCTTACTAATAGTTGCCTCACATGTATCCTTGATCATCACTAGTCCTTAGTTCAAGAGCTTTTCAAACCATGGCCCATAAGATCACTCATCACATATAAACTCAAATAAACAACTGTAAGGTATAATTAAACCATCAAAACTACACTAAGCAAGCATGGAATAAACTAATATTAGCCTATTAGAGAGTTAGATGTTAGAATGTTAGAATTCATCATCATTAGTCATCAATGGTTCTTGCAAGAGCAAGACCAAGTAGAGAATTCATGTGGATTATCACGTAAGGAGTTAGCAAGTTAGTGGTTAGTAGTTAGATGCCATGAGAAAAAATTAGCTAAACATGTAAAAAGTTAGAGAAGAAAACAAGTAGAGATAAAGAGAAAACCTTCCATAGAGTGTCACTATCTATTACAAGAACTCTAACTTTCATCCTAAGAATTATTCTCTTCACTTTTATAAGATCTTAAAGAAAAGAAAAATACAAAAGAAAAGAAGAAAAACAACCAAACTATACTAAAGAGAAGAAACTACCCTAAAATCTTTCTCCTCTGTGTTCTGCTCAATACCGTGGTATTTATAGCCAAAAGTGAGTCTCAGGAGTCAATACGGGGCCATGCGTCGAAACTCGACACGTGTCTCCATAGTACGGCCCATTTTCATAGCAGTACTGGCGCCGCACGCGCGACGCCGAAGTATGCAGCCTTTGGCTGCATACTTGTCTATGTATATGTAGTCGGTTTCTGATTTTCTGCACCCAGAATTGGCAGATAAGGCTTCAAAAGTTTTGGGCTGCTCCTAAGCTCTAAAAATCCCCAATTAAATGAGAGTTTGGGGCTTCTTCTCTATTTCATGCCATGAACCTAGAAACACACAAGAAATCCATTATTAATATAATTTTATTCAGAATAACTCCGAAGATGTGGTATGAAATAAGCACATTTGGAGACTAATCACACCCCCACACTTATCTTTTGCTCATTCCGAGCAAAAGAAAAAGAAAAACTAACTAAAAAAATTATTACACCACTTTCGCAGTTGACACGATTATACTGAGCATGTGCAACAAGCCGTTAAACCTCTAATTTTTTCCTAGAGGAGGAGTTTTGTCTCCTGAGGGTTTTCAGCGGATTACACCCACAAAATCCATAAAGAAAGAAATCAAATTTTAGTATTTTGAAAACGCATTTTGAAATAAAGAAAAAGTGTTGTAATATTTCTCCAAGGTCGTAGGTTAATAAGAAATTATTCTTCCTTAAACTGAGTCTAGATGAAAGTTTTTGTTATAAATAAAAGGTAAGAATTTTAAATTGAATTGATTTTTTGATCTTTCATAAAACTCTTAAATAGTATACACTTTGTGAACATTGAAGATTTTTGGGATATTAATTTTAACTTTCATGTCATATATATATATATATATATATATATATATATATATATATATATATATATATATATATATATATATATATATATATATATATTTATATATATTTCTATTTTCTTCTCTTAGTTTTTTTAGGCTTTCTTGTTTACCTAGGTAGTGAACCTTTAGTCGGTGACTCCCAAACCAGATGATTTTAGGGCACCAGATGAGAAAATATCACACGGGATAAAGGACTCGAGTAAATAAGGCCACAAAAGTAAGGGGGATTATTTTATTTTTTGTCCACCATTTTAGGCGTGAATAATCATACTTCCTGAGGCATAATTAACCAGCTTCAATAAATGATTTTTTTAATTTTTTTATTTTTATGACATTTTCAGTCTTTGTTTCAATCTTAAAAATTATTTAAGTGTGAAGTGCATATATCTAAAGCAAAAAATTCATATCTTTTCAATCTTATTTCCTTATCCTCAATTTAAAAAAGATCTATCATTTTGACTCGGTTTAAGAATTCATAATTTTAGGTCTTCCTAATTCCTTAAAAAAAAAACTATTTCTCTTATTTCAAAAAATTTTGTAAAAAGAAAAGAAAAGGATTTCCTTACAAAAGAAAAATCTAAAAAATTTCTAAAAATAGTGTAAAAGAAAGAAAATTTAAAACAAACTACGTTCCCCCACACTTATATCATGCATTGTCCTCAATGCATCATGAATGTGTATATGTATGAAACAAATAGAGAAGAACAGAAAAATTACCTCAGGGTGGTGGTTCCGGTGGTGGTCTGATTAGCCCATAAATGCGGCCCAATCCAAAGATTGTAGAATTCGCAGGAACCCACCGGTGACCTCTCTTATATAATCCATTAAAAGAATGATTAAGTGAATGATCTTATTTAAAAATTATCCCCTTCAAATGACTAAATTTGAAAAATAATTTCAGAGTCATTTTTGTCAACACCTTTGTCCCAAAATGGATTGTGAAATGATGGAATAACTGATTTGGACTCAGGAAGTACCGACTCAGGAAAGTGACTGAATCAAGTAAAAGTTTAGGAATCAAAATTTATTCAGGAAGCGGGTCCAAATCAAGAAATTGAAACTCTAGTACACATTCATTTCTCCACAATGGAATGTGACTTCCTAAGATTGGTGACTCAAGCTCAAGAATGACAGGTATGAGATCAAAACTGACTCTAAAATGTTGCTCAGATTGGGTAACAAAATATGAGTCAATATTGATTCAGAAATTTGAACTGGATCGCAAATTTGAGAATCTGGATCACATTCTTGATTGAGCTCAATTTCATAAAAATGAAAACTTGTCAATTTGTCAATGAAAATTTCAAAAGTATGGTATTGATCAAGTTCAATATGTTGATCTTAAAAGATTGGTGATTTAATTTCGCGATAAACGGGCATAAGATCTATACTGACTCAGAAAAGTGATGAAAATTGGATAAAGATACTGGAGTCAATATTGAGTCCGGAAAAGGAATTAAATTACCAAGTTGAGGATCAAGATCACATCATGCTCGAGTTCAATTTCAGGTAAGGGATAACTTATCAAAATGTCAATGAGACTTTCAAAACTTGGAGTTTGGTCAAGTTCAAATGGGTGTGCTGAAATTGAATCTTGGTTTCCAAAATAACATCATTCTTGGGTCCAATCAATAGAGTTAGGGATATAAGGATTGGTCAAAAATTGATAAGAAAGACTTTTCTCACTCCTATTGATCAATTCGCTCATTATTGAGTCTAATCTAATGATAGGTCGGGTAACAGAATTTCGAGTCTGAATCATGTCTTCTATACTCTTTGCGATCGGTTCTTCTTGAAAAGTTGAGTATGAAAGTTGATTTTGAAACTTTTGGTGAAATCGTGAGTCCATCAGATTTTGCTGTTGTTGCTGGACTCACACAAGGCTTCCAAACTCATTTCCAAGATGGATTTTTTTTAAGTTGGATGTTCTGAAAAAGAAGTATGTGAAGTTTGATTTTGTAAAAATGGTGAGTCCAACATGTTTTGAGAATGTCGCTCGGACTCACGCAAGAGTTTCACACTCTTTTTCAAGATTGATGATTTGTCATTTTGAAGAGGTGAGACTGAGTAAAACTCTTGAAAATATTGTAGAATTAGAGAGGCCAACATTTTCTGAAATTTTCGTTCGGCCTCCTGCATGGCTTTTTTTCCACTTTTCTGACTCAGATTTTTCTTCTATTGGTTGTTGTAGAAAAAGAGTATAGGAAGTAAAATCAGGGAATGAATATTGTAAAAATTATAGACAAGGTGGCTGAAAATTTGACTCGGAGAGGTGAATCGACTCTGTGAAGAGTGAAAATAATTTTGAAATTTATGGTTATATGATTGGTGGTATAGGTCATATTGAGTCGGACAAACCCAATCCGACCTATATGGTTGGTTCATGTTGTACATAGCCGGGTTGGAGTTATCCGAGTCAAATGAGGTCGGGGTGAAAATGGGTTCATTTGATTGGAAAATTTTTTGTTATATTTCATTTTATCACAACAACCACAAACAAAAAGAAAAAAAACAAACAAAGAAAGAAAAAGAAAATTTTAAAGCAAGCCTATACTAGGGTTGACCTAGACCTAGACGACTCCTAACTGATTAGATTGTTCACGGGGGGATATTGCAGTAATTTGACCACAAGTTAATCGGTCAGGTAAAGGCAAGACCAGTGGAAGGTATTTGTGCTTGAGCAACGGGCTTAATTATGCCAAACTACTATTTTTTGAGGTTTTGCTTCTCAATCCCCAACCTTTGATACCGATTTGATAAGAGTCAAACTCTAACATCTTCTCCCCTTAGGTTGATCTCTTAAATGAGTTTGAGGTGTTCCTAAGGGCTAATGTCTAGCAAGTTTTCTTTAGGCTTGGATTGTGTGAGTGGGGATGTGATTTTTGGGCTAAGAGAGGTAATGACTTCCCCACTTTATGTTGTATCGGGATATACCCTTAAGTTCAATTCGTGCAAGTATGCAATACAGATAAGATAAACACAAAAATGAGTAAATCACCCACGTATTTGTCCTAACTATGTGCAATGTTGTGGCGCCCCGATCCCGGCGAGTACGGAGACGCCACTGCGACGTACATACGCAGGGCGATGGTACCATCCCGTATGTACGCTAAGCATCAATACAACACAATACAGGGATCAGAGTGCGGAAATACGTGGTATTATACATTCCAATACAAAATAGTATAAGTACTTAGTCATCACAGATTGTAACATAATATTACATTACATTACCAGATAGTACAAAAGTAGACTGTACAAGATACAAAAGATGGAACTCACGAGCTGGAAGCTACGGCTGATCCACCTGCTCCTCGAAGTAGGCCTGATCCTCAGCTGATGGGTCTACCTCGGTCCAACCTGTCAAATCTGAACATACAAATTCAGGGTTGTTAGTGGGTAACCCAGCGAGTGCATAAAGAAGCCAAGTGGCAAGTACAAATAATAGCAAGTGCATCATGTCAAGTATAATGTACCAAAATCAATAAGCATGGAATAATCACAATAAATAGTGAATCATGAAATAAAGCAAGTGTAGCAGGTCATGTAATCAAATTAGCAAGTATGGGGTAACTATCATAAATAACAAGTAACAGAATTCATGTAACCTTAAGTCAATTATTAAGTTATTATTAAGACTCGTTCAATTTGTATGTTTCGGTATATGACCGGTGACATATACTTCCGCATACAAGTCAAGCGAGGCTATTTATTGGAAATTGATGGGGAACGACGAACCATGTTTAGAATGGGTCCCGTGCATGCCCGGGAGAACGGTCCAGGAGTATCCGGTACTGAGCCGGAACGTACCGTTAGGCACCGGGACTTACTATATGCCCGAAAGTTTTAGTATACGCCCGAACAGGAATAGAATGTCTCCGTTCCCCACAGTATATACCCAAGGGATTATAGCACACCCGGACAGGCAGGCAAGGGGGTAGGGGTGCCAGTACACCCATCAAAAACGCCTGGTGGCCTCCAGGTCGAATCCTACATGAAGTTGTACAACATATGTATGGCCACCATAAACACAGAAGCTATATCGATACCCATCAATTTCCCCCATCCTGGTGTAAGTTGTTTAAATATAACAGAGTCTCAAATAATAATGTTCACGGGGTATTCACAAATGTACAATATCCATGGTTATCCTATTACGGGGGTCAACAGGAGTACAATATCAGGAGTAATGTCAGGAGCCTCCCTATTTCAGGGGTTCAAGTATACAGGAGTACAGGAGTTCAGGAGTACCAAATATCTAATAATAATATAATAGTCATGCCAAGTCCCCGTAAAAGTGATAGTCATAAATATGTCATATAGTACAGGTATCAGGGGTGGTAATGTCCGGTCAAGGGTCAAGATGTCAAGTCCAGGTATTTGTACCACATGAAAGCATATCATATACCATGTGTCAGGTGCAGGTGACATATCAAGTACCGGGTCTATATATCGAGTGCCGGTGTAAATACCGAGTGTCGGAGTCATGAATAATATATCAAGTGTAACATGCCAAGTGTCGGTGTAAATACTGAGTGCCGGTGTAAATACCGAGTACCGGGTGTAAATACTGAGTGCCGGTGTCAGATGTCACAGGTCAAGTACAGCATGGCAAATATCGGTGTCAAATATAGAATGGAAAATACCGGTGTCAAATATAGCATGGCAAATACCGGTGTCAAATATAGCATGGTAAATACCGGCGTCAAATATAGCATGGTAAATACCGGTATTAAATATAGTATGACAATTATGTACTAAAAATTACCATAGCGAGTATTAGGCATTTTAAAATATCCATATGTCAATATCATGTTATAAATACAAGGGTAATTATTTTTAATTTAATAATAAGCACTCGCCAGAAACCGGGACAAAATGCCGGTTAAAAGTCCGAAAAATCGACGATCCGCACGAGAAATCCATTAGCCTATAGTTGTATATTAAAATATATAATTAAAAATATTTATATAAATATTAGAGAGGGAAAGAGAGAGGAGAGAGAGGAGAGAGAAAGTTGTAGGAAGAAGAGAGAGAGAAAAAGAGAGAGAAAATGTGGTATTTTTAAAAGGAAAATAGAAATTAAAATGGAAGGGGGTAGAGTTGTAATTAAAGGGAAGTAATAAGGGAATGAGGGGAGGGGTATTTTTGGAATGAGGGAAATATGTGTTTATTTAGGGAATGAATGAAATTTTGAATGAAAGAAAGAAAGAAAGAAAAAGAAGGAGGGAGGATGGCCGGCGGCCACCGCCGGTGGAGTTGGGCGCGCGCGCGCCTCCCCCAAGGGGAGGAGAGGTGATGTTGGGTTTGGAGTTGTGTTTTGGTTGTTGTTTTGGTGGAGGTGGTGATGGTGGTTGGTGCTGGTGGTGGTGATTGGAGGTGGTGGGGAGTTAGAGGAGGAGGAGGAGATGATGTTGGGTTGGTTGGAGTGGAGAATTTGGTGGAGGGGATGGTGAATTTTGGAGAAGAAAGAATGGTGATGGAGGTGGGTTTTGGTGAAATTGGTGATGGTGGGAGGTTGTTGGTGGTTGAAGGAGATGGTGGTGTGAAGAGGAAGTGTTGGGGAGTTGGTTGGGTGGCCTAGGAGTGGCCGGAGGTGGTGGTGGTGAAGGTGGAGGCGGCGGCCATGGTGAGTATGCGTGAGTGGGTTTTGTGAAGAAGGAGATGAAGTTGATTTCTTTTAGATTTTGTGTTGGAAAGTGAAGAATGAAGTGGTTTAATAGAGGATGGGAGGAATGGATTGAATGATGGTTTAGGGGGAGGTGTAGGGCTGCGGCAGCAGCCCTATGGCTGTCGGTGGCGGCAGCGGGCGGCTTAGCGTGGACTAAGTCGTTAATTATGGGGGGAGAAATCAAGGTGAATAAAAGAAAAAGAAAGAAAAGAAAGAAAATTGAAAAAATAAGAAAAAAGGAAATAAAATGTTTAAAATTTTTATTATTATCTATTTTATTTGTTATAATTTCTGGTAGTATAAAGTAGGGGAGTAGAGGAGGGAAAAGCGAGAAAATAAATCGCCGGTAAAAATATTATTATTTAAATAAGGCGAAAATTTGACTGTTTCAGGAACATACCGAAAAATTCTCAAAAATAAAAAAATATTATTATAAGATACAAGGTGATATCGGATTTGATAAATTCGATGTAGTTTTCAAATTAAAAATCCTGGAATCTTCCGGCGATACCGGCCGACACCAGAATCGGTCAAATTTTGATAAATTTAGAAAAATCCGAAAAAATGTATTTATATAGAAAATGAAATTCTAAGAAGTACTGTGAAAGCCGTTTCTGAAAATTCAAACCCATTTGAAAATTAAAAATCCGGGAATCAGTCAGCGATGCCGACCGACACCGGTTTTGGAGATTTTGCAGAAAAATTTCAGAAAATTCTAGAAAATCATGAAAAATATAAAATATTAGAAAACAGTCTCTGAAACTAAAATCGGTCAAATCGGACTACTAGAAAGTCAAATCGAGCTACTGGCTGGTATCGGGTTCCCGGTCCGGGTCAGGGCTTACTCTCGGTCTGAGAATCCAGATCCGATACTCAAAAATTATAAGTAATCACAACTCAAAAACACATACAGGAAGAAAATTGAATAATATGGTCAAAAAATTTTGGGACTCGTATCTGGGTACGTATCCCGGGTACGGAGTGCTACAAATGTGATATGTACACCTCAGTGCAAATCACAACAACAGAAAAATAAAATACAATATATTAAAATTGAAAGCGACACGTGTCTAGATGCAAGTGTCTAAACCGTTTTAAAACATCCAATTACTGTATTTTAGTTCTTAATTATTACAGTGCATAGGTAGTCTAAACAGAAAACTAGCAGCAGAATATACAGGTATATGCAAAATAAAGATACCGCTGCAAAAAATGAAGACCAAAGTCGAGAAAAATGCGGCATTTCCGCAGCCAAAAGGCCTAGTCGCTGCAAAACAGTTGGCAGCAACTCCCTGCTTTCTTAAGCAGGGAGATATAGAGGAGTGTGGACTTCTGCAGTTGTTAGATTTTGAAAATTTTTGCCTGTACCCAGAAATAGAGAAGAAAATTTAATAAAAACGTGAAATCAAACCGTTTTCATCTCCGGCAATGACGCCATAATTTGATCGCGGTAAACTGTGCACGAAAAGTGTCGTTTTGAAAGCAAAAGTTAAAAGTACGTGCTTTGGCTTTCTCGATACTTCTGTTATAGCATATAGGTTAAAAGGGTCGAACCCAAAAGGACAAGAGGCGACAGATGCATTAAGGTATGTTCATATGTGTGTTAACGGTTCTTCTATATTTCAAAAAATTAAAAAAAGAAAATAAATAATGAAAATAGAAGAGTATGGTGGAAATAAAGATAGAAACATTGAAGAGAAGGTATTTGTGATTTTTAAGATTAATTCTAAAACAAAGTAAAAATGAAAGAAAACTCATAGTTACTAACTACTAATGGCTCCATTAACCATACTAACCTCTTAGTGATAGTTACCTCACATGTATCCTTATCCATCACTAGTCCTTAGTTCAAGAGCTTTTCAAAGTATGACCCATAAGATCACTCATCATATGTAAACTCAAATAAACAAGTGTAAGGTACAATTCAACCATCAAAACTACACTAAGCAAGCATGGAATAAACTAATGTTAACTTATTAGAGAGTTAGATGTTAGAGTATTAGAATCCATCATCATTAGCCATCAATGGCTCTTGCAAGAGCAAGGCCAAGTAAAGGCTATTAGATTCATATAGATTATCACGTAAGGAGTTAGCAAGTTAGTGGTTAGTAGTTAGATGTCATGAGAGAAAATTAGCTAAGTATGTAAAAGGTTAGAGAAGAAAACAAGTAGAGATAAAGAGAGAACTTTTCATAGAATGTCACCCTCCATTTCAAGAACTCTAACTTTTATCCTAAGAATCACTCTCTTCACTTTTACAAGCTCTAAAAAAATACAAAAGGAAAGAAGAAGAACAACTAAACTAAACTAAAGAGAAACTACTCTAAAAATTTTCTTTCTCTCTGTTTTGCTCAACACTGAGGTATTTATAGCCAAAAGGGTGCCTTTGGAAGTCAATACGAGGCCATGCGTCAAAACTCGACGCATGTCTCCATAGTACGGCCGTGAAAACGTGGCCACGGGCGCCGCGCACGCGGCGCCGAAGTGTGCAGCCAAAGGCTGCACACTTGTCTATGTATATGTAGTCGGTTTCTGGTTTTTTGCACCCAAAACTGGCAGATAGAGCTTCAAAGTCTTGGGCTACTCCTAAACTCTAAAATCCCCAATTAAATGAGAGTTTGAGGGTTCTTCTCCACTTCATATCATGGGCCTAGAAACACACAAGAAAGCCATTATTAACATAATTTTATTCAGAATAAATATAAGATGTGATATGAAATAAGCACATTTGGAGACTAATCACGGTCATTCCTACTTTTCCCCTTGTTTTCATTGAGAACGATGGTTGTTCCTTTTCTCATATGTTATATAGTACAAATACTTTATAAATGTAGTGTTTATGCTGTGTCTTATTCACAATGGCTTTTGACACACATATTAAATGTATCACTTTTATTTTGTATGTACTTTTTAGAATTTGTTGCATTTTTAGAATTTGTTCCATGTTGGTGTGTCATGTACCATTATCATTTGAGTCTCCCTAGTTATTATCTTTGCTTTTTCATTTTGTTTCAAGTAAGGATGGATGTTTTTTTTTCTTATTTTAAGCAGTATTGACGCTTTGAATGTGAGGTTATATCATGGCATATGCATGTCTGACACACAAATCAAATAGGATATTTTTATTTTTTTTCTACGCTATAATACCATACATATATAGATATATATACACATACATACATACATATGTGTGTGTGTGTGTGTGTGTGTGTGTGTATATATGTATATATATGTACATATATACATATGCATATATATATATATATATATATATATATATATATATATATATATATATATATATATGTATACATATATATGTATATATATATATGTATACATATATATATATATATGTATATATATATATGTATATATATATGTATGTATACATATATATATATATATATATATGCATATACATATATATATGTATATATATATATGTATACATATAGGTATATATATACATACATATACATATATATGTATACATATACATATATATACGTATATATATACATATACGTATATACATACATATATGTATACATACATACATATATGTATACATACATACATATATGTATAGATATATATATATGTATATGTATATATATGTATATGTATATGTATATATATGTATATGTATATATATATATATATATATATATATATATATATATATATATATATATATATATATATATATATATATATATATATATAGGGGTTACTGTACCTCAGCCTGCAGGTTGAGAGAGTTTCTCAGCCGGCGGGACGTGGCTGAATATATGCCACACATCGGCCACAGTGTGTTGGCGCCAAAAAAATCAAAAAAATCCCGCCTAAACAATCGTGAAACAAATTGACAGAAATACCCCTTTTTTAATTCTAAAGTGGAATAAAGTCGTGAACAAACAAAATTTCAGTTGAATATATCTACAGTTATAAAATTCGTAATTTTAATACATCGAAAAATATAATTAAAAAAAATTGGATCAATATAATGTAAAATAAGTAGAAGTATTGAAAATTTAAAAAACATGCCATGGTCGCAGACTTAATATAATATAACAACTGCGACACAGTCGCAGTCACTAGTCGCATTATAGTATAACAAAACGTTATTATGCGACCTAATACAATATAATTTCAATTTTATATGACAACTGCGACACAGTCGCAATCACTAGTCGCAGTCATTGTATAACAAAACTTCTTTATATAACGTCTGCGACCCTAGTCACATTCACTAGTCGCAGTCATTGTATAACAAAACTTCTTTATATAACGTCTGCGACCCTAGTCGCATTCTATCGTACAACAATGCGACCTCCTTCAGTACTGCGACTAAAGTCGCAATCTTCTTTCCCATGCCTTATGTAAAAGATTTTTAATATGCGACTAGGGTGGATTAGCCATGCGACCCTGAGATCAATTCGCGTATATCAAATCTTATAAAAATTACTATATTAATTACACTGAATTAAATGAAGTAATTAATATTCTTTCTACAGTGATACAACAACAGTCTAGAAAAAAAAGATGCACTAATGTTAATATAAAGGAAACACCTACCTAACGTACTGCGACCTAAGTCGCAGTCATTGTACTGCGACCCTAGATTGCAGATGCTGGCACTCTTTATCAATAACAACATATGCGTGTTAATATAAAGGAAACACCTACCTAACGTACTGTGACCTAAGTCGCTGTCATTGTATTGCGACCCTAGATTGCAGATGCTGGCCCTCTTTATCAATAACAACATTGCGACCTTGGTCGCAATTAACCATGTACACTGCGACCAAAGTCTCTGTCTACATTATATACACAAAAAATTAAACTATATAGGAGAACCTAGATCTGACAAAGAGAGGTAAGGAAATAGGGGAAAAAAATAATTTATAATCAATAACCTAAATCATATAAAGAGCGGCAAAAAGAAAGGGAAAAAAAATAATAATAAACAAGTCTGACAACGTGCGCTCCAAAAATTGCCTTTTGGGCAAAAAAATAATAAACAATAAGGAAAGTTAAAGAAAAAGTAGCTTTTCATAAGGGGTATTTGGTAATTTAACTTCTTCCTATAAGCGGGCCGCAAGTTAGTGAGGTGACAAATTGAGCCACGTCACCGCAAGCTAAGAGAGTACTCTCAGCCCGCAGGCTGATATACATTTTTCTCACATACATACATACATACATACATACATACATATATATATACATATATATATATATATACATATATATATATATATATACACATATATATATATATATATATATATATATATATATATATATATATATACATATATATATATATATACATATATATATATATATGGACATGGCAACACAATGACATGACATATGCACACAAATCTTTTAATTTATAGGCATGTTAAAAGTTTTAAATTTATCTATACTACTAATAAAAGCACCAACAGTATTTCTGTCGATAGCGATTTTAGACCGTTAGATTATAATAATAAATTCTCATATTTGATTAAAAAAGAGAAACTGATTTAAGGGATTCCAAATCATAATATGATAATGTACTGATCATTGTTGTAGCAAATTCTCATATTTCATTGATAAAAAAAAAATCTCAATTAAAACATGTCTAAAATCAAACTACTTCATGTTTATAAAATGATAATCTGAATAAAACACTTCTCTCATGCTTCTTTTATTCTCTCAATAGGTTCTTTCAACTGCTACACCAAAATTTTAATTTTCTACAATTAGTCTAAGTGAAAAATAAAAACTTTATTTCTCTAATTTTCTACTCTAATCATGTTCTAATTGTAAATCGATTAGATTTCAAATTTTCGTATAGTTTCTTCTCTATATAATTCTCTAAAACCTCTTTTGTCATTCGAAGAAGAAGAAACAAGTAGTTAAAACTATATAGAAAAAATAAAAATAGAAGAAGAAAATATAAAAAAGAAAAGTAAGTTTATAATTTTCATTACATTCTTCTTCTTCTTCTTTCTCTTTTATCTTTTTAAATATAGCTTCATTGAAAATAAATATATATGTTTTTGTACTTAATTTTTTTATGGAATTTGCTATATTCCCACTTAGACAATTTTGTTTGATTATTATGAATTTGAAAGCAAATTTTCTATGGAGTTTTATTAAAACCGAGCGGAGTGAAGGTTTTCTCCCGTGACTCCTTCACAAACTCTGTCTGTCCTCTGTCCGTCTTCTTTAGCATGAGAGAGAGCAAGATCAGTGCGCGAGAGAGAGTGAGATCAGCGATCGTCGCTGTTGGCCAGCCGTCGCCGTCACCGCCTATTCGACGACAACGCCCTCTTCTCCCCTACCCCTTCTCCCTCCTTCCAGCAAACCAAAATCCCTACCCCTTCTCCTCCTTCCCCTCCTCCTGACCACTGTTGTCGACCTACCCGCTCGATTTGCACCGCCTTCACAGTATACTAGTAAATTATAAGCATCTCCTCATCATAAGCGCACAATTTTTTTCTTGATAATTGGAAAAGCAAAGAAAACAACAAAGAAACAAAATAAAAAGAAGATACATGCGATCAAGTGCCACCATCAGAGAGGGAGTCAACACCCAGTTCTTTAAGCATCTCCATCTCATGTTCAGTCAATTCTTCATTCATCACATCGAGAGTAGCCGGTGATGCGAGTAGTGAAAAATTTCTCATAGCGGACCCTTTTTCCGCTTGTTTCCTAGCTTGAGTCCCTTAACAGGAGGCTTCAAGATCCCATCCCTGACACTTCAATGGATCAACTGGTTCCTTTGCTTTCTTCTTCAACCGATGCTTTAATGGGATATTATCAGGTATAGTTTAATTCCGGTGGTGAAGAATAGTTGGCTCCAGCAAGCATAGCTTTAAACTTGTTTAAAGCTACAGCACCCGGAGAAGCAGGCAATGTACTGATTTGCGCCTCTCAGCATTCTAAAACTTCTCGAGAAAGCCCAAACATTTCAGCCCAGGCCCAGGGCCAGGCCCAAAACCTAAATTGCGGTAGGTTAGAGGCGAGATCGTGATATATGTACAAATTCAACTCTGCCCCTCGCTGCAGAGAGCCCTTGGGTCGGTTTTCCCAATCCAAGCAAAACGAAGAAGAAATACACCCTAAAAATTATTAAAGAGAGGGGAAAAGAAAGAAATAAAAATAAAAAAAGAGCAAGACATAAGAGAGACCGTTGCCTCTCACAAAACAATCCTCGGATCAATTTAATTTAAATTGGGATCGCGAGCTCTCGCGCTCCCTCTCTCTCTCTTTCAATGGCGTCTCCAGTGGAGATCTGTCCCTCTTTGGATGACGCCGAGAAGGCCAAGACGCTGATCGGTGCTCTCAACTTGATCTCCAGGAACCTCCCCCTCCCTCCTGATGTCTGCAGCGCTGTCTACTCCATCTTTTTCGACGACGCCGGCGGTGAGGAGAGAATGGAGGAAGGAGGTGAAACCTTGGCGAAGGATTCGGAAGCAAAAGGGGCGATTCCGCGACTGAAGCCGAGGATTCGGTGAGATTCTTGATATCTTTCGTTTCTTTGGTCTTGGCTAGGGTTTTTGTGTAATTCGCTGGGATTGGGAAGGACAGAGGGTTAATATTAGCGTTTTGCTTCAAAATTTGCAGTTTGTCAGCAGTTGCATGAATTTCGTATAATTAACTTTGATGTTTGGTTTAGGATTTTCTTTTTCATCCCAACAAGTAGCAATTTTGGGGAGGGTTTAGGGAAGTTGGAATCACATAGATCCAGATTTATTTTGTGGTGTATGTTTTACAGTCATAAACCCTTAGAACGAGTTTGACTCTGCTGGAACGATTATGAGTTTTGGGTGTCTTGGGTTAAAAGTATGCACTACTAGCTTTTAAGAGGAGAGCAGGAGAGTGGCATGTTTTCCCTGTACATAATTGGGATGTTTGGTGGAGTTTACTTGGGACAGATAGCATTTTTCTGAAACAGGGATTTCCTTATTTCTTTTTTCTTTTCTTTTCTTTTCTTTTTTTTTCGGGGTGGGGGGTGGGGGTTGGGGTGTGTGTGTGTTGTTGTGTGTGTGTTTGTGTGTGGTAGATTGTCTTTTATCTAGGTGCATTTTGTGTTTTGAAGGTTTTGCCATCAGTTAAATCAATATTGCCACTTGGACATGATTACTAAATTTCAGTACTACACTGTTAATTACACTTTGTTGAATATTTATGTAAGAAAAGTTGAGGAGAGAAATATTTGTTTAAAAATTGCTGTTGCCTTTTCTTCATTTTGGGTACAAAATAAATGGTGCAGACTTTCCTTTACAGATGTTTCATGGTTTAAACTCTCTGTATCTGTATCGACCAATAATTTTTAGTGTTAATATCGGCTTTCAATATTGGTAATCTCGGCCATATCGCCAATACCGGCTCTGATATTGGGCATAATATACGGTTAATATTGTATCGGATACCTCAAAACCTGATATAATATTGCCAATATATATGGGAATTGACCGGTATCTGAAACATGAGCTGTCTAAATGGCACCTTTTTACGAAATGCCAATAGTTAAATGAGTGGTTTGAACTGGACCTTGGTGATGCGTGAGAATATTTGTGAGATATAGAAACATTTAGCATATGAACTAAACAAACTTTAGAGTCACATGGAAAAAGTTCAATCTATTTGGAAGTCAGGAGTTGAGATTCATCACCATATATATTGGCATTTGAAAACTATTATTTACCTCAGTGGTATGTTTGGAAATTTTTTTCATATGCAAATTATCCACAATAGCAATGATCTTTTCACTACAAATTGAAAATTGAAAATCCCGAAACAAAATAGATATATTTAACCTCGAAAGCATGAACATTGATATGTTAACACAGGGTCGACACAAAATGACCATCAAGAAATTTTATAGCATATACAAACAACACTGACATGGCAAGTGTTGAATACTATATGAAGATAACTCTTGATGTGAACTTGGATTCACCAAATAAGTCTTAGTGCTACCTAGTTTTAAACATGAATGTTCAAGAAACACATGTATTTGGAAATGATTGATGGATTTTTGTGATCAATTAAAGTAAGGTTAACATATTATAATTAAGGCTTACTGTATGAAAAATGACTCAAAGTTTCCTTGATTGTAAGTTTAATACCCTATACTATTTTTTCCTCATTTTTATACTCTATTTTTTTTTTTCCAGATTGTAGATTTATTTGGACATTTTTTTTTCCTTTCACCCGAAACTCAATGACCCTTTTGTCCTAAATTCCTCCTACTTTATCTTTTTCTCATAAAACCTTAAACCTAATCAGATAAATTCTACATCTTCCCCCTACTTCCTCTCTCCTAGCGAGCTTTCTTCCTCCACCACTAGGGTTGTAAATGAGCTGAACTTGAGCAAGCTGCGAGCTAGTCCTGTTTGTATTTGGCTTGTTTGTATTTCGAACTTTAGTGGAGTGCCCGAGTTCGGCTTGATTTGAGCTTTGAATGTTCGAGTTCGGTTTGTGAAAGCTTGAAAATATTGAAGAACCAAATTCAAGCTAGTTTCTTTACTATTGTGAATTTGATTTAGTTTGATATTGATTAATGAGGTTCACTTTTATTACAAAAGTTGAGAACATAAACCTGAAGAACTAAAAGTAAGTTCTACTAAAATAAATTGAAGACAATACCATACTTTCAAGTTCTTAAAAAAATGTTCTACTAAAATAAATTAAAGAATAATTACATGCTTTCAAGTTCTTATAATTTTGTTTATAATGGTACATGTTCATAATCATGTTTGTGTTTGATATATATATCGAGCTTTTCAAACTGAACTTGAGCAGGCGGGCTTGGTTCTAGTTTGGCTCGTTTATTAATTCGAGCTCGAGTTTGACTTGTTGTTAGTCGAGCAAGCCAGATCAAGTTGAATCCTAACAATCGCAAGTCTCATCTGTTTGATACCCCTATCCAACACCACCATTCTTATTTTTATTTTCTTTCCATTCCAACTTCTTCATTTTTCCTCTTTGAGAAGCCTTAATAAAGTGAACTTTTTTCCTCTCCCACCTCTATTAACATGGTCAAAGTCTTTTTATCCTCCATAACTCTTACCCACTTTCTCTCCCTCCTTCAATAGCGTAATGGTCTTCAACATCTCTAGTCTTGCAACTCAATTGAACCAATTAGCACCACCACCATTCTCTCTCTCCCCCCTCCCAAGCACCACCATCTTGTCCACTGCTACTATCACCACCATCATCACCTTTTCCATGCTGTTCTTCCCCACTTCTATGAGTGCCACCACCCACTGCGTCTACAATCAGAGTTTCTACCTGTAATTTGGGAATAAGCAAGGGTAATATTAGGATTTAATTTTTTTTGAAATTATTATATTGAAAAAGAAGAAAAATTTAGGGTGTTAAACATGATAAAAAATAATATAAGGTATTAAACATGAGTGAGAAATAGTACACTATATTAAACTTAAATATGAGGAAAACTTTGAGGTGTTTTTCATAAAATAAGCCTAAACTTAATCAAGATATTTTAAAGAAAGATACATGTACTTCATCAAGATACTCTCGGACTTTTCTGCCATTTTGTTATAAATAAGTTGGTGTTGTGCACTTTCATATGATAATTATATAGTCATCGCTCTTTATATTAATTATTAATCATCAGTTAGTTAGAGATTACTTTTATATTTATCTCATATAAATTTCAGAATTGGATCTAATGCATTTTTATGAAAACAATCAAGCGTTTTAAGTTTGCCTTTTGTGCCCTAGAAAGGCCTCTAATGTTTTATGTTTTAGAAAAAAATTACTTCTTTAGGACATTAGTTGTTGCATTCAGAGTTGTCTATAGGAGTTTATCTTCTAGATGGGAGTGTGTACATACAAACATTGATAAGTTGTTTGGTATTAAGTTTCTTCCAGTCTAAAATATTAGAAGATACCATAGCATGGACCAAACCAAATTGGAAATTTGGAATTTGACGTATTGGAGGAGAAACAATGCATAGAATCTTACATCCACCTGTTAAGAGGTGGTCATTGTGTGTGTTATGTGTGTGTATTTGTGTTTCAAGCCATTTTGTCCTGATTTCACGACTGAAGCAACCTAAAACTACTTGATTCATGATGGTACATAATCAAGTTAGTGCTTCAAATATGATACCTCGCGAAAAACAAAAAGAAAATAACAGTTATCCCACACTGCTTGGCGGGTCGTGATGGGGAGAGAAGATTAACAATTACAACTCATACCTTTCAGGGATTCAAGGTTGGTGAAAATGGCAATAGGAAGAGAGTTGATAAACGATAGTGATCGTTGTGGGAGAGAGGTGACACTGCGTCCAATGTTCTCTCCTTTTTCTTCTCTCACTAGATGCATGCCTAGGTTTTGATTGTTTTATTTGATATTTTGTGTTTTCTTTTCACTTCATCCTTATCTATATATTTTTTAATGAATCTCGTGTCTAACTTTAGTTAATGTGTTGCGGCTCGGATCTTAGAGAATTTACCGTCGTTGTTTGAACTCCAAACAAATAACAAAGTTACCTATTCTTACTTTGAAATACGTGAAAAATTAGTAAAGTGGCAAGAAAAAGATCGAATCCACAGATACTTGTTGAAAATCACAATTTTAAAATCTTAATTAATTTTTAATCTAGTCTCAAAACAAATGATTTGGATTTGGAATTTAAGTTAAGGAAATTAAAATGTTGAACTTTATCAATATGAGCAAACTTGGGGATTGAAAACCACATGTACATAGAGATTCTTCCCTTATGCTTTCATTACTCTTTTGCATTTACTTCAATCTTTAGAAATTATTTTTATTCTAAAAACTGGATGGTTTAGTAATAAACCCAATGTACTCTTTTATTTCTATCTCAGATTAAGCCACAAATATCTGGCATCCTTATTGTGAAGGAATCCCTCCAAAGTCGATTTGATCTAATAGAATTAAAAGTTTTCATTTAAATATATTTTTAATTAATTTAAACTTAAGATGAAGTTTGAAATGAATCTACATTGAAGTGAAACACAATCCATCAAAATCGATAAAGCTTAAATTAAACTAAAAATTAGGCATTAATAATATAATAAAAGAGAATAGAAACATGAAGGAGCAACTCTACGCATTTATAGAGCGGAACTCTTATCAAGGGAAGGTTCTCAGCCACTCATGACAGAGAGTCTAATTAATTGAGAATAAAAATAAGAAAAACGTAAGAGAAGGAGCATGTCAATGAAAGAAAATAATTGATTAAATAATTTTCTTGTTACAACTCTAAAAAAATAAAACTTACTCTAAAACTCTTTTATAAAAGAAAGAAATAAAACTCTTACAAAAATCCTCCTATAACCTCCCTCTCTTAGTCCTTTTATGGAGAGAATAGAAGCACATGTTTCTTTCAATCATTCCAACATGTTTACAATATGTTTTTTTAAATTGCTCCAACATATTTCTTTCAATCACTCCAACATGTTTCCTTGAATCACTCCTTTGATTTCAACATGTGATTTGGATGGAGAAAATCCTTAGAGTTTTGGTTTGCACTTAAGTCTTTGGCCCATTCAACACTTGATTCAACACTTGATTCATTTTATTTTTGATCTCTTGTTGCACCCAAACTTACTTGCTTAACACTAAATGACTTGTATAGCTCCTCAATTCTCTAAACAACAAGAACACGTCAATTAACTATAATTAAACAAAAATAATATACTAACAAATATGCAACTTAGGTATAAAATTTGTACAAATATGCCTTTATCAAATGTCCCAAGCTTATATTTTGCTAGTCCTCGAGCATAGTAAAGTAAATAGTAAATGAATTCTAACTCACTTTCACACATCGCGATTGCATTTAGCATATGCAATAAGCCTTTAAGCCCTAGCTTTCACACTAAAGGACGAATTGTGTCTCGTGAGGGTTTGCAAGGAATCTACCCACAAAATTCAAAAAAGGTTTTGTAAATAATTCCATATACTTGGGGATTGAAAATCACATGTACATAGAGATTCTTCCCTTATGCTTTCATTACTCTTTTGCATTTACTTCAATCTTTAGAAATTATTTTTATTCTAAAAACTGGATGGTTTAGTAATAAACCCAATGTACTCTTTTATTTCTATCTCAGATTAAGCCACAAATATCTGGCATCCTTATTGTGAAGGAATCCCTCCAAAGTCGATTTGATCTAATAGAATTAAAAGTTTTCGTTTAAATATATTTTAATTAATTTAAACTTAAGATGAAGTATGAAATGAATCTGCATTGAAGTGAAACACAATCCATCAAAATCGATAAAGCTTAAATTAAACTAAAAATTGGGCATTAATAATATAATAAAAGAGAATAGAAATATGAAGGAGCAACTCTACGCATTTATAGAGCGGAACTCTTATCAAGGGAAGGTTCTCAGCCACTCATGACAGAGAGTCTAATTAATTGAGAATAAAAATAAGAAAAACGTAAGAGAAGGAGCATGCCAATGAAAGAAAATAATTGATTAAATAATTTTCTTATTACAACTCTAAAAAAATAAAACTTACTCTAAAACTCTTTTACAAAAGAAAGAAATAAAACTCTTACAAAAATCCTCCTATTACCTCCCTCTCTTAGTCCTTTTATGGAGAGAATAGGAGCACATGTTTCTTTCAATCATTCCAACATGTTTACAATATGTTTTTTTAAATTGCTCCAACATATTTCTTTCAATCACTCCAACATGTTTCCTTGAATTACTCCTTTGATTTCAACATGTGATTTGGATGGAGAAAATCCTTAGAGTTTTGGTTTGCACTTAAGTCTTTGGCCCATTCAACACTTGATTCAACACTTGATTCATTTTATTTTTGATCTCTTGTTGCACCCAAACTTACTTGCTTAACACTAAATGACTTGTATAGCTCCTCAATTCTCTAAACAACAAGAACACGTCAATTAACTATAATTAAACAAAAATAATATACTAACAAATATGCAACTTAGGTATAAAATTTGTACAAATATGCCTTTATCAAATGTCCCAAGCTTATATTTTGCTAGTCCTCGAGCAAAGTAAAGTAAATAGTAAATGAATTCTAACTCACTTTCACACATCGCGTTGCATTTAGCATATGCAATAAGCCTTTAAGCCCTAGCTTTCACACTAAAGGACGAATTGTGTCTCGTGAGGGTTTGTAAGGAATCTACCCACAAAATTCAAAAAAGGTTTTGTAAATAATTCCATATACTTATATTATCAGAATTTCTAAGGCACATGGTTTTATAATTTGACCCAACTTTCAGTTTCTTTTAAGCTATTTTGAGTTTGCACCATTAATTTGTCATTTTAGAATTTAAGAAAATGATGTACTTGCGTGCCCAGTGAATTTTTGAACTTACACAATTAAGGTTCAATGTCGCAATTGCTAATACTAATAAGTACCTGAAAATTAATCATTGACCTCAAATCTGATTCAAAACCTTACTGATCTATTCAGGATTACGAGAGGTTTGGATGTTCACTTTACTACCTCATAGGTTTTATCTATGATATTCCAGCTTACTCGTGTTTTTACAAAGATGGCTTTCACACTGTTTGCTTAAGGTCGTACCATCTTTCACTTTTTTTGAAATATTTTTTGTTTTATTCTTTTTATAAATTGCCCTTTTACTCATATGATGCGTTTCTTATGTAGTGAACAATCAGTCGACAACTCCCACACTAGTAAGGTGTCAAGATTTAAAATTCTTTTATGGACCTATGTTCTAGATCCTTATCATAAGCCCACAATTATAGACCTTTATAAAATGTAGCACTTTTCTATGTACCTGATTTTATTCACTGGCTGCCTTTTTTATTTTTTATTTTCTTCCTATCTTTCCATAAGGCAAACCAAGTGAATATAGATAGTCTTGGTTCATCAGGCCTCTAGCTGATTATTAGGTTTACAACTGCTACTTAGATCCTTAAAGTGTAAGTTCGTGTCATGAAAGTTCAAGTTTCTAAATTTTCAAAACCCTAAAAGCAGATTATGGATACAAACTCATTTTAATTTATGACTTGGGGTTTTTGAATATTTTACCAAGTGCCTTATTATTCTAGAATAAAGTCATAGAAATTAAGTTGCAATTTTTTTGGAATATTATTTTTTAACTTTTTTTAAGGTTTTTTATGAAAAAAATTATGATAGGAAAACAGGACTCCACCCTTATACTTAAATATTATATTGTCCTCAATGTATCAAAAAAACACAAGTGATAGGGGAGAAACAACCTAAGCCGAAGGAACGACTGTCCAAGTTTGGACTTACAAAGAATAATATATTACAGAAATAAAAAATAAAAATAATGATATACAATCTGTAGCAAATATGGAGATCAATATAAATAGGATCTTCCAGAAGTGTTTCCTCTGCTTCTAGGCTTCACAGCTCTAAAAATGATTTCAACTTTTGACCATTCACTTTGAAAACCTCACCATTTCTAGGATTCTCAACCTCGACAACCCTATACGGGAAAACTGTACGAACAGTAAATGGGCATGTCCATCTTTTTCTTAGCTTTGCAGGAAACAAGTGCAGACGAGAATTGTACACAAGACCCTTCTGACCTGGGCTAAAATATTTTCTCAAAATATGTTTATCATGGTATTGTTTCTTCTTATCTTTATAATGCTTAAGACAATCATAAGCATCTTTTCAAATTTCCTCTAACTTATTCAATTGCAATTTCTCTAAGCTCATGCCTTTTCAGGATTAACATTGAGTTGCTTTACGGCCCAATATGCTTGATGCTCTAGCTCTACAGAAAGATGACAATTCTTACCATACACAATTCGATAAGGGGACATCCCAATAGGAGTTTTAAAAGCGGTACGATATGCCCACAATACATCAATCAGTCTTAAAGACTAATCCTTTCTAGTTGGGATAACCGTCTTTTCTAAAAAAAAATTATCTCTCTATTGGATATCTCGACTCGATCGCTTGTTTGTGAGTGGTAAAGAGTGGCAATTTTATGAATGACACAGTATTTGAGCATAAGTTTTTAAAAAATTGATTGTAAAAAATGCTTCCCCCATCACTAATAATGGCACATGGTGTACCAAATCGTGCAAAAACATTCTCTTTCAAAAATTGAACCACTATCGTTTGGTCATTAGTTCTGCATGCTTTGGCTTCTACCCATTTTGACATTGTCGACAACGATAAGGATGTACACATTATCAAAAAAATTTGAAAATGGTCCCATGAAATCTATACCCTATACATAAAAAATTTCGACAATCAAAATCGGATTAAGAGGCATCATGTTTCTTTTCGAAATACTTCCTAATCTCTGGCATCGATCACAAGCTTTACAAAATTCATTACAGTCATGGAAAATGGAAGGCCAATAAAGTCCACACTGTAAAATTTTTGCAGCAGTCTTCTTAGAACTAAAATGCTCTTCGCAAGCTTGATCATGACAAGAAGAAATGATACTATAAAAATCATCATCAGGCACGCATCTCCTAATGATCTGGTCTGGGCAATACTTGAACAAGTATGGATTATCCCAAAAGAAATCTTTGGCTTTGGTTAAAAATTGAGACTGGTCTTGCTTAGTTCAATGAGAAGGCATTTGACCTGTAGCAAGATAGTTGACCAAATCAACATACCAAGGTAACTTGAAAACATTCATCAATTTTTCATCAGGAAAGAACTCAGGGATGGGGATGGAGCAAAAAGAAGACTCTAAAATGAGCCGAGACAAGTGATCTGCTATAACATTCTCAGATCCTTTCTTGTCTCGAATCTCTAAATCAAACTCTTGTAACAGTAGGATCCAACGAATTAAACGTTCTTTAGCATCCTTCTTAGAAAAAAGGTACTTAAGAGCTGCATGATCAGAAAAGATGATGACCTTAGACCATAAAGGTAGGATCTAAACTGTCTAATGCAAATACAACTGCTAACAACTCTTTCTCAGTGGTAGAATAATTCAGTTGTGCATCATTCAAAGTTCTGCTAGCATAATAAATTACATGAGGTAATCTATTAACACGTTGCTCTAAAACTGCTCCAACTGCATAATCAGAAGCATCACACATGATGTCAAAGGGATCTTCCCAATTTGGTGGTTGAATGATAGTGGTAGAAGTCAACATGGCTTTGAATTGCTCAAAGGCTTTCAAACACTCATCATCGAAGACAAAAGAAACATCTTTGACAAGTAAATTACAAAGTGGTCTAGAGATTTTGCTGAAATTATTAATGAATCTATGATAATACTCAACATGTCCTAAGAAAGATCTAATCTCCACCGTACGAGGCGGCGGAAAGTTGAAAATCAAATCGACCCTACCCTTGTCAACTTCTATTCCCTTGTCAGAATTAATGTGCCCTAAGACAATCCCCTTCTTCACCATGAAATGACATTTTTCTCAATTCAATACTAAAATTTTATCTTTACACCTTTCTAAGACTAATGATAGATGGTGCAAACAATTTTCAAAAGATGACCCAAATATTGAAAAATCATCCATAAACACTTCAAGAAAGCATTCGACCATATTAGAGAAGATACTAATCATGCACCGCTGAAAAGTGATAGATGCGTTGCATAAACCAAAGGGCATGCGATAATAGGTGAACGGTCCAAAGGGTAAGTGAAGGTAGTCTTCTCTTGATCCTCGGGTGCTATAGGAATCTGGTTATAGCCGCCATCAAGAAAACAATAGTAGGCATGACCGGCTAACCTTTCAAGCATTTGATTGATAAAAGACAAAAGAAAGTGATTCTTTCTAGTAACATTTAGTTTGCGGTAATCAATGCAAACATGCCATCCTGTTTGAACACGGGCGGGTACTAACTCATTTTTTTGGTTTTGAACTACTGTGATTCCTGACCTCTTTGACACAACATGAGCTAGACTAACCCACTCACTATCAGAAATCAGGTAAATGATACATGAATCTAATAATTTCAACACCTCAGTTCTCACATCATCTTTCATTACAGGATTCAATCTCTATTGTGGTTCACGAGAGTTTTTAGCATTTTCTTCAAAATGGATTCGATGCATAAGCACATCGGGACTAATTTCCTTAATGTCAGCTAAAGACCATCCTATTGCTTCCTTATGCTCACTAAGAAAAATCAACAACTTACTATCCTGTTCTTTGTTCAAATCAAATGCTATAATTACAGTGAAGGTCTTAGTGTAGCCTAAAAACACATATTTGAGTGTATCAGGTAATAGTTTTAGATCTAATTTAAGGGGCTCTATGATGGATGGGAGAGATGGAGATGAAAACGGCGATGGTGAAAAATGTTCTACTTTATGTTGCCACTTGCCAACATCCATTGGAAGTGTCGACTCCAACAATGCATTTACCTTTTTAAAAGATTCTTCCCAATCAAAATCATCCCCAAAATGAGCGAGACATGTCTCAACAATATCTTCAGAATGAAATTGCATCTAAGTATTTTCGATCAGACTCTCAATTATGTGAACTTCACAAATATCATCATTGTCTGGTGGTTGTTTGCTGACATCAAAGACATTCAGCTCTACAGTCATATTGCCAAAAGATATCTTCATAATTTCGTTCTGGTAATGAATGACCGCATTAGCAGTGGCTAGGAACGGTCGTTCTAGAATTACATGGACATGGTTGCTAAGGTTCGGAGCAGGTTCAGTGTCCAAGATTGTGAAGTCCACTGGAAAAAGAAACTTATCAATTTTAATTAAAACATCCTCAATAATTCATCAAGGATACTTGACTGAACGATCTGCCAAAGATAATCGAATCTGAGTTGGTTTCATCTCTCTAAGACCTAATTACTTGTACACCAAGTACGGCAATAAGTTAACACGCCCCTAAATCCAATAAAGCTTTGTTAATCACATAATTTCCAATGACAAAAGATATGGTTGGACAACCAGGATCTTTAAACTTACGTGGGATATTGTTTTGGATGATTGAACTGACTTGCTCAACAAGAAAAGCTTTCTTTTGCACTTTAGATTTTCGTTTCTGTATGCAAAGGTCTTTCAAAGACTTGGCATAAGCAAAAACTTGTTTGATAGTATCAAGCAATGGAATATTGATCTCAACTTGCTTAAACAAATCTATCATCTCATTAAAATTCTTTCTTGTCTTATCTTGAGACAATTGTTGGGGGAAAGCTGCTCTAGACATGAAAGTTCACTTGGACATATCGCTAGACTTGGATTCGCTGGGGCTCAGAGTGACTACCCTGTCCTCCTCTGATTCAATTTGGTCAGGATTTAGCTTTTCAACTTATTCATTCACTCGTCTTTTATACGTAAGGGCTGTGAGTGTTTGAACATGCTCGATTGACATGCCCGAAGTGGATGGCTAAGTAACCTCATACTGACCTTTTGGGTTTGAAATTGGTTGACTAGGAAATTTTCCTGGTTCTCTCTCACTGATCTTAGTTGCTAACGACCCATTTGATATTAAAGGTGTGAAATTGCTTGGGTATTTTGTAAGCTAGCAACTTTTAGTCTGTGCATATTCGTACCAGTTCTAGTGATGAACTTCTATATCATGGCTTCTAAGTTTGATGGTTGTTGTGGAGATGTAACCATATGTGAATTAAGAGGGGGAGCATAAGAGAGGCTGATTAGGAGAACGGAATTGGTTGAATACTGGTTGCCCTACTTGCTTAGGTTGAGGTTGTTGTTGTTTCCAAGAAAAGTTGGGGTAATTCTGCCAATTAGGATTATAGGTTTCAGAGTATGGACTATTGAATGATTTCCTAAATTGGTTCATCACATTAACTTGCTCGCGTATACCTTTTTGGTTCCCTAAAGGACACACTAATGCATTATGCATGGGACTAACACACACATTATAGGCATAATGTTGAACTTGATTCTCAGCCTTCATGGTCTGACTCAGGATTAATGCATCCACCTTACGTGTCAAACTATCTAATCGTGCATTCAAACTCATATCACCTTGAACCTCATACATTACTTCTTTAACTGTATTGATCCTTGACTCTCAGAATTGAAATCCCATTGCTGAGAATTCTCTGTTGGCCCGGAGGCCTTCCTCTCTAGTTTTGATGATGATTAACTTATGTAGTTATGTTTACTAATAATCTTGTGATTTTAGTTTCAGATCATATAACAAGATATTAGTTGGTGATTGCTTCAAAAGAGGAGTTTGGAAGCCTTCACTTGGTGATTCCCGAGCCCGAGCGTCAAGATGATACATAGCCATGCTCGTTGGATCACGGTGTTTGGACCGAGTCGACTTGAAGATGGAAGATCGTCAAGAAGACTTAGGTATCCATAGTTTAGTGTGTTTTAGATCCATGTGTAAAGATAAGAATAGTTGATATGCTCAAGTGCACAATACACACACGTTTCATGTTTTGGAATTGGTTTTCATGAATAGATTGATTAAAATAAGTTTACATGGTTTATATGTATAATAGATGTATTCTAGTTATACATGCATGCTTAAACTTCTTAAACAAACTTATTTTGACTATCCTATTCATGTGTTGAAAAATCCTAGTTTGATAAAATACAAGTTTTGGTTTTTGGTAAAAATGTTAAAACACAAAAATTGTTTCATATGCTTGATATTTGAGCTAAACTTTTTATCACATGTTTATATATCAATGCAAAATGATAAAACTATTTTTGGTGATTTTTACAAGTTTTATTAGATTTATTAAAATATTTTTAAACCTGTTTTTCTGACCCAGAATGTGGCTGACAGGCCAGGTCGGTCGACCGCACGGGTCGACCGCACCAAAGGCCGGTCGACCGTTACGGTCGACCGACGTGCACAGCCTTGTGCACGTCTGGCAGACACTGGGCCGGCCGACCGGGCGGTCGACCGGACCAGAGAGCTCTGCTCTCTGTATCTGGGCGGTCGGCCGGACGGTCGACTAGATGCCCCAACGGTCACATTTATGACCGTTGGCGGTCGACCGGGCCGGTCGACCGCAGGCCTGTCAGGCTGCCAGATCAGCCTAACGGCTAGTTTTCTGTTTGGGCTATAAATACCCCATTTCTTGGGGGTTTTAGAAAAGATTTTTAAGAGCAAAAATTCTCACTTTTCTGAAGTGTGTTTACAAGTTTTAAAAAGTGTTTTAGTGCTTTAAAAGATTTCATCTTTATTGTTTTTCAAGGGTTTTTGGAAATCAAAGAAAATAGGTTTTTGGGATATTGTTTGGATTTTCATTTCTATCATCTACAAGAGATTTCCCAAGTAGTTTTTCTTTGTTATTTGCTTTCCAAAAACACCTTGATATCCACTTGAGCTATATCTTCTATCCTAGTCTATTAGGATCCTTGTTTGTGGAAAAAGAGAAGTGTTTGAGGTTGATTAAGCCTCCAAGTTGTAAACCCTCCTTGTATTTGTTGTATCCCTCTTTGGTAGAGGTTGATCGGAGTGGTATTGGTTTGGATCCCTCTTCGGTAGAGGTGATTGAGTTTGGTTGTTGGCTACGGGCCTTATCCCTCTTCGGTAGAGGTGGATTGTGGTTGTATTGCCTCGGTGGCATTGTAAGGTTGAGAGAGGAGTTCGGTACTCCTTTAGTGGATTAGAAATCTTTCTCGGTGAAGGCGGGGACGTAGAGCTAGGGGCTCGAACCTCGAAACATATCTTTGTGTTTGCGTTTGATCCATTGTCTCTTAACCCTCTCTCTTTATATTTGTGCAAAGTATCATTCATTCATTCATATATTATTGCTTGCATTTGTGCCTTGCATTATTTCATATTGTTCATCCTTATATGCTTGGCTTGTTTGTGTGTGTGTCTCACTTGTACTTAACCACAAGAGCTTCATATAGCACCTCAACCCATATCTAGGGGAATCAAGAGGAGTTAGTCCAGAGCCCTTCACGGGGAATTCGGCTACACTTGTTGGTTGTACTAAGTGTGTTGCAATTAATTGTTTAAGCTTCCGCATTTAGCGCATTTATTTTCTAGATTAGCATCATCACCTATTCACCCCCCTCTAGGTGATTTACAATTGGTATCAGAGCCTACGCTCCTGATACTTAGGCTTAACATCCTAGGAGTGAGATCCTGTGTTTGCTAATCTATCATTTGCATTTGCTTGTTTGCACACATATAGTTTGGACCCATGGACTTCATGACCCCACCTATGTTTGACCCTTCTAACATTCTTGTTTGGAAGACTAGGATGTCCATTTACCTACAAACCCTAGGTTATAAGGTTCACCTTGCCATTACCAAGGAATCCTACCTTAGTGATAGCAAGCATATAGGGGCCAATGCACAAGTCCTTGAGGCCATTAGAAGCACGCTACCTAAAGAATATCTTATGCTTGCTTCTAACTTTAATTCCGCATTTGCAGTGTGGAATATGTTGACAACCACCACCACCTCTAAGCTTCAATTGCAAATTCAACCGGAGGATGAATCTAGTGGAGATGAATCCGAGCCACAACAATGTTATACGGTCCAAGGGAATGACTCCCTTGAGGTACACTCGGAAACCCACTTAGATGATAATGATGATGCTAGTTCTTCAAATGATTATGTTGATGCCCATGCTTTGAATGAAGAACTATCTATTGTGTGTGAAAAATTATTTGAAAAATATAAAATTTTGAAAAAGAAAAGTCTAGGAATTGTAAAAGAAAATAAAAGTTTACATTCTAGACTTAACAATGTTTTGCAAGAGAAGGTTGAGGTCTATAATGAAAGGGATTCATTGAGATCTCAATTAGAACTTGCACTTAAAGAAAATAAGATTTTGAAAAATAAAAATGATTGTGAAACTCTTTTGAAGAATAATGATGTTTTGTCTTCAAAAGTTGAATTTGTTTTAAGAGAAAATGATTCTTTGAAAAGAGAAATTGATTTTATTTCAAAAGAATTAGAAATTTGTTTAAATAAAAATAAATCTTTGAAAAATGATATTGTTTCTCATGTTTGCCATGCTAGGATAGCTTCACCTAGTTCACCTATTGCATGTGCCACCTCTTCTTTAATTGAAAAAGATATACTTATGCTTAAGAAGAGTGTTGATTGTTTGGGCTCCACTTTGAGCCAATGTGTAGTGGGTCATACGCGTTTGGAATCTTTGTTTCGAAAGAAACAAGTTCCATCTATTATGCATGCACACCCTCCACGGCATACGCATGCTCCTCACGGACACCATCACACTATGTATGCTCATGTGTACACTTGTACACATTGTGGACGTAAGGGCCACCTTACTAAATTTTGTTATGATCGTATACATGTTTCAAATTTAGCAAATGAGTTTGTTTGGGTTAGGAATGGTACTAACCCCCATGGACCCAAAAAGTTGTGGGTACCAAAGACCACCCCTTTTATGTTTGATGTAGGAGTGGGCTCTCACATGACGTGAGAGTAGCGGTACCTTGGAGTGGATGCGTTCCGAGCTTCATGGAAATCATTTGGATGCATCACTTTCAAGGGATGTTTGGTGGAGAGGACCACCTTGTTTTGGAGACATGGAGAGTTGCCTCATAGGTTTTGGTAACGGTCTCTTACTCCTTATTTATGCTTGCATGCTTTTCATGTTTATTATATATATAGCATGTTTTGTTGTTTATTATGAAAATGCCATGATTATTAGACTCTTGACATGCATGTATAGCCTTTTGAGACACCCATGTTTAATATGGACCATTATTTTTGTGTTCTCACCATTTGTTTAGCTATCATGTTTATCATAGGTTTAATAACATGTGGAATTTTCATAATAATCATGTTTATGTTTTTCATATTAATTTTTGTCTTGTTTTGATGCTTCATGATTTGAATATATGTTTAAATGTTAGTTTTCATCAAGACTAGGTATATATTTGTGCATATAGTGGGCCACAAATAAATCTATATATGTTTGAGCTTGAATGCTTATTTGTTCCCATTAGATGTGCTAGTATAGTTTAGTTTTGATGATCCATGCATTTTAAACTTGTATTCCCATTCTTGAATTTGTTTTGTGTTTATGTTTAACTTCATGTATATGTCTATTTTATCCAAACTATTATTATACATATGCATCCTTTTTGAGCCACGTGCCTTAATGCATATATCTTTGTGGACTCGTTGTGTTTGGATATGTATGTATACTTTAGTTTGTATAGGACATACATATACCTTGAAGATTAAATAAGTTTTGATGAATTTCATGTTTTCATGTTTCAAGGAATATTGAGCTTATTGTCCATCTTTCATGATTATGATCTTCACATTTTATTTGTACACTCACATTTATTGTTTACTCATGTTTTGTTTTCATGAGTCATATTTATACTTAATTGATTATGAGTGTTGACTATTTTGTGAATTTCATGTTTATGAAAAATATTTTGTTTTATTCCTTGCTTGAAGGATTTCGTACTAGTTTACAAATTTTTCATATAACTAGTTGCGATATTCTTCATTTGGTAGAGTTTTTCAAACATACTCTATTTTCTAAACCTATTTTTGAAAACCCCTACCATCAAAGGGCAGTTGGTTGGTAGACCATGCCTCATGTATGCTTTATAGTGAAAATCATTTTAAACTTGAACATGGTTGGGTGGTAGTTATATGATGTATACACTTGATCATTATTGTTGTTTCAATTGGTATCATTGGACTCTTTCAATTGGTATCAATTTTGACCTTTCTTGTATACTCATATATGTTTGTATATATGTATGCTTGCATTTCAAAGAATATCAATTTCAATTGATATCTATTTTTCATACATATATATGTTTGTGTTTATGCTAAGCTTGAGCTCCAACTTTATTTCAATTGATTCAATTTTTAATTGGTACCTTATTTCAAGCCTATGCATTATTTTTGTTGGTATTTCATAAAGGGGGAGAAAATTCGATTTTCATGTTTATAATTGGTATTTGTATTTTCACTCCCTTGCTTTATGATAGAAAATATAAAAATTTAATTGATATCATATACTTAAAAAGAAAAATACTCTTTTTGATATCAAGATGTTTATTTGAATGTTTTTAAAATTGGTATCTCAAAATTTTGTTTATTAAAAAAAATAAAATACAAAAGTTTTGATTTATATTGCCTATATGCAAGGAGAGCTTAACATCTCTTCTACATATAGATTCATGATGAGTGTATCTTGTATTGAAGAGCTTGACAATCTCTTCTTTATGTCGTACACGTGTGTAGGGGGAGCTTCACATCTCCTCTTATGCATTGCATAGTGTATGTTATGTGAATTAGGGTTTGTCATCCCTCTTTCATGTAATGTATCTATGTAGGGAAGCTTCACATCTTCCTCTTCATGAATGTATATCGCATATACCATTTATTTATTGATCTATGTTTACTTTCAATTGGTATCAAGATGCTACTTTGACATATTTTAAATTAATATCTTAATTGATTGTCACCCCTATTTGGTTTTGTTTTTGTTTTAGACAAAAAGGGGGAGAACATTGTCTTTATTTACCCCTAATTGATGATTGTTTCTTTGTATTAAAAAGGGGGAGAAGATTTTGTTTTGTTTTGGTTTTTACCCCTTTGTTGATGATTGACAAAAAGGGGGAGAAAGATTTTGGTTTTATATATGCATATTTATGTTTTGCATATATTAAGTTTAATTTAGTTTAATTTTAATTGGTATCTAGAGCATGTTTTGTTTTTGAACATTTCATTGGGTATCTAGAGCCTTTTATTGTTTATGCATATACATGCATTTATGTTTTAAGAGCCTTCATTGCATATTCATTATGTTTATTTGTTTATGCATGAGTTAAGGGGGAGCTTCTTTGAAGCTTAACTTTAATCCATGCATATATAACTCCATGAGTTTTGTCATCATCAAAAAGGGGGAGATTGTTGGCCCGGAGGCCTTCCTCTCTAGTTTTGATGATGATTAACTCATGTAGTTATGTTTACTAATAATCTTATGATTTTAGTTTCAGATCATATAACAAGATATTAGTTGGTGATTGCTTCAAAAGAGAAGTTTGGAAGCCTTCACTTGGTGATTCCCGAGCCCGAGCGTCAAGATGATACATAGCCATGCTCGTTGGATCACGGTGTTTGGACCGAGTCGACTTGAAGATGGAAGATCGTCAAGAAGACTTAGGTATCCATAGTTTAGTGTGTTTTAGATCCATGTGTAAAGATAAGAATAGTTGATATGCTCAAGTGCACAATACACACACGTTTCATGTTTTGGAATTAGTTTTCATGAATAGATTGATCAAAACAAGTTTACATGTTTTATATGTATAGTAGATGTATTCTAGTTATACATGCATGCTTAAACTTCTTAAACCAACTTATTTTGACTATCCTATTCATGTGTTGAAAAATCCTAGTTTGATAAAATACAAGTTTTGATTTTTGGTAAAAATGTTAAAACACAAAAATTGTTTCATATGCTTGATATTTGAGCTAAACTTTTTATCACATGTTTATATATCAATGCAAAATGATAAAACTATTTTTGGCGATTTTTATAAGTTTTATTAGATTTATTAAAATATTTTTAAACCAGTTTTTCTGACCCAGAATGTGGCTGACAGGCCAGGTCGGTCGACCGCACGGGTCGACCGCACCAAAGGCCGGTCGACCGTTACGGTCGACCGACGTGCACAGCCTTGTGCACGTCTGGCAGACACTGGGCCGGCCGACCGGGCGGTCGACCGGACCAGAGAGCTCTGCTCTCTGTATCTGGGAGGTCGGCCGGACGGTCGGCCGGATGCCCCAACGGTCACATTTATGACCGTTGGTGGTCGACCGGGCCGGTCGACCGCAGGCCTGTCAGGCTGCCAGATCAGCCTAACGGCTAGTTTTCTATTTGGGCTATAAATACCCCATTTCTTGGGGGTTTTAGAAAAGATTTTCAAGAGCAAAAATTTCCACTTTTCTGAAGTGTTTTTACAAGTTTTAAAAAGTGTTTTAGTGCTTTAAAAGATTTCATCTTTATTGTTTTTCAAGGGTTTTGGAAAATCAAAGAAAACTAGGTTTTTGGGATATTGTTTGGATTTTCATTTCTATCATCTACAAGAGATTTCCCAAGTAGTTTTTCTTTGTTATTTGCTTTCCAAAAACACCTTGATATCTACTTGAGCTATATCTTCTATCCTAGTCTATTAGGATCCTTGTTTGTGGAAAAAGAGAAGTGTTTGAGGTTGATTAAGCCTCCAAGTTGTAAACCCTCCTTGTATTTGTTGTATCCCTCTTTGGTAGAGGTTGATCGGAGTGGTATTGGTTTGGATCCCTCTTCGGTAGAGGTGATTGAGTTTGGTTGTTGGCTACGGGCCTTATCCCTCTTCGGTAGAGGTGGATTGTGGTTGTATTGCCTCGGTGGCATTGTAAGGTTGAGAGAGGAGTTCGGTACTCCTTTAGTGGATTAGAAATCCTTCTCGGTGAAGGCGGGGACGTAGAGCTAGGGGTTCGAATCTCGAAACATATCTTTGTGTTTGCGTTTGATCCATTGTCTCTTAACCCTCTCTCTTTATATTTGTGCAAAGCATCATTCATTCATTCATATATTATTGCTTGCATTTGTGCCTTGCATTATTTCATATTGTTCATCCTTATATGCTTGGCTTGTTTGTGTGTGTGTCTCACTTGTACTTAACCACAAGAGCTTCATATAGCACCTCAACCCATATCTAGGGGAATCAAGAGGAGTTAGTCCAGAGCCCTTCACGGGGAATTCGGCTACACTTGTTGGTTGTACTATGTGTGTTGCAATTAATTGTTTAAGCTTCCGCATTTAGCGCATTTATTTTCTAGATTAGCATCATCACCTATTCACCCCCTCTAGGTGATTTACATTCTCAGCTAATCTCTCAAAAAGGGCCCAAGCTTCAGGTGTACTCTTACCCATAAATAATCCACTACTCATGAATTCCACAAGGTTACGATTCGAATATGCAGTCCATTGAAAAAGTATTGGACCAACCACTATTTTTCAAAATTATGGTGTGGACACTTGATTTGGAGATCCTTAAACCTTTCCTATGACTCATGAAATTTCTTTCCTTCTGCTTGAAAGTGGAGATTTTTAGTCTATATTGGTTTGTCCTAGACATAGAGTAGAATTTAGAGACAAACTTGAAGTTTAGATCTCTCCAAGTTGTGATCGAGTTGGGCTCTAAATGATTCAATCAAGCTCTTGCTTGGTCTTTCAATGAAAATGGAAAGAGTTTTAACTTAACCGACTTATCAGAAAAGTTTTGAAATTTGAAAGTGGAACAGATGTCTAAGAAGTCATTAACATGAGTGTTCGGATTCTCATTTTCCTTACCATAGAAAGTAGGAAGTAACTGGAGAATGCTTGTTTAAGTTCAAAATGGGTTGCATTGGTGTTAGGCGATACAATGCACTTAGAGGGTTGTGTCCCATTTGGAGCGAAGCGCTCTTTTAGAGTCATGGTATCATTTTCAATATGATTCTGATCTTCAGCCATTTCAAATGTAGAAGAGTTGACTAAGCACTGATTTAGAGAAAGAGACTCAATCCTAACAAGTCGACGTGTGTTGTCACCCAAGCTATCCTTAAAAACTTTAAAGTTTGAGCCTATTCTAGTCCAAAATGATGCACATAATTGATTCAACCAGACAAATTAGTTTTTTTTAATCTTGAGATTAGTTCAAAGGTAGTCAAGTTTCACTTCTAATTTTGTAGAGAACAAGTTCTTTCCTAATTAGATAGCTCTTAATTGGGTCGGATGGATTGTAGGCTTACCGGTTAAACCTGTCAAATAAGCAATTTAATCTTTCCTCCAGGTCGGGAGTCGGCCGCAATAGCTAAGTCACCCTTTCTAGACAAGAAATTTCCTCTTCGAAAGCTTGAAGGTGTTAACCGGAGTGCTTCTACAATAGATCCGCTTAAATGAGCTCAAAAATCCTAACGATCAAGTTCTAATCAAGTTTCAAATTATTTCAGGCTTAGAAAAAAAACCTATATGAGATTGTGATTTTTGAGCCAAGAAGCGGGTGATGAAATACCAACCTTGTGTGAGGGGGACAACTCTTAAGTATATTATGTAAAGTTGCTCTAATGCACAAACAAAACAAAGACATGACACCCAAAAAATGTCACACAATCCTAAAGAGATTTAATGGTTATGTTTGTAGGAAAGTGTGAAAATTTTGAACGTACATTTAATCCAACCGCCACAAAAACTGATTAAAAACACAATTAATTATAGTGGTGTAGTGCAGTGGATCTAAGCATGGCTGATCTCTAAGTTTTGTTTTTTTTAATTCTCTGCCCTAAAAAGTTTCGAGTTGAGACATTGGGAAAATTGAACAAAATATGAAAGTTAGCAATTTTTTTAATGGAAAGTAAAAAATGATGAAAGGAAATTAAGAAAAATGTTCTTTTTTCCCTTTCACAATTCCTTTCTGATTTCTGCAAGATAACTCAAGAATATTTGCTTGCAGATGTCAAAAGAACAAAAGAAAAAGAACGAGAAAAATCAGATTTTTTTTAAGAACTAGAAGAAAAATTAAATATAGATTTTAAAAAAGTTTCTCTCACAAAGTCCCCGGCAACTGCACTAGAAATTTGTTGCGGATCGGATCTTAGAGAATATACCGTCATTGTTTGAACCCGAAACAGTAACAAAGATACTTATTCTTACTTTGAAATGCATGAAAATTATTAAAGTGGCAAGAAAAGGATCGAATCCACAGTGACTTGTTGAAAACCACAATTTTAAAATATTAATTAATTTTTAACCTAGTTTCAAAATAAATGATTTGATTTTGTAATTTAAGTTAAGGAAATTAAAACGTTAAACTTTATCAATATGAACAAACTTGGGAATTGAGAACCACTACCATGTACATAGAGATTCTTTCCTTATGCTTTCATTACTCTTTTGCATTTACTTTAATCTTTAGAAATTGTCTTTATTCTAAAAACTGGACGATTTAGCAATAAATCCGATGTATTCTTTTATTTCTATCTCAGATTCAGCCACAAATAAGTCTGGCATCTTTATTGTGAAGGATCCCTCCAAAGTCGACTTGATCTAATAGAATTTAGAGTTTTCATTTAAATATATTTTTAATTAATTTAAATTTAAGATGAAGTATGAAATGAATCCACACTTAAGTGAAATACAATCTATCAAAATCGATAAAAGCTTAACTTAAACTAAAAATTAGGCATTAATAATATAATAAAAGAGATTAAAAACATGTGGGAGCAACTCTACGCATTCATGGAGCGAAACTCTCTCCCCCAACTACTCATGACGGAGAGTAATTGATTGAGAATAAAAATAAGAAAAAGCAAGAGAAGGAGCATGACAATAAAGGAAAACAATTGATTAAATAATTTTCTTCTTACAACTCTAAAAAAAACTTGCTATGAAACTATTTTACAAAAGAAAGAAATAAAACTCTTACAAAAATCCTCCTCCTATAACCTCCCTCTTTTAGTCCTATCACATGTTTCTTTCAATCATTTCAATATGTTCACAATATGTTTTCATAAATTGCTCCAACATGTTTCCTTCAATCAATCCAACATGTTTCCTTCAATCACTCCTTTGACTTTAACATGTGATTTGGATAGAGAAAATTCTTGGAGTTTTGATTTGCACTTAAGTCTTTGGCCCATTCAACTTAGTTCAATACTTGATTCATTTAATTTTTGATCTCTTGTTGCACTCAAACTTACTTGCTCAACACTAAATGACTTGTATAGCTCCTCAATTTTCTAAACAACAAGAACATACCAATTAACTATAATTAAATAAAAATAATATACTAACAAATATGCAACTTAGGTATAAAATGTGTACACATGTCGTTATCATTATGCTACTAGAAAAGAAATTTTTTCATTGTCCTTTATAGCTTATTGGTGTTTTTCATCTTTTATTTTTTAGGTACCTCCTAAATCTTTCTTATTTGGAAAAATGTTTGTTAAATCATTGTAAGTGCCAATTGGCCCTCCAAATCATTTGAGGTCTTGAAAATTTGTTTTCTTCGTTTCTCAATGAGAATATAAGCTATGTGGCATGAACACTTTTATGATGGAGCCTGTCGTGTTCGAAACGTGTCGGACACGAGTGTCGTGTGTATTTTTAAGAATTTGCCATATGTCCACATGTCGTGTCCATTTCAACGTTGTCATGTTCGTTCAACATAAAATATAAGCATAATATTCCTTTTTTGTCAAATAGCCTAATCCTTTTCTTTAAATATCTGCCATTATTTTGATATTTAAGGCCATACACTATAGTTATTACACTATCTCTAATACCTTCTAAATAGGATAGAAATGCAAATAAAGCTAATCTTAATCCTTAAACTCACATTCTTAATTTTTCACCCCTCCAATTTCATTAGCTCTTCACCCCTGTGCTCCTCTAGGTTTGTGTATTTTACCTAAACTCCTAACCACTGAACCACATTTCCCCCTCAGGAATTTGAGTCCATCCACCACTAATATCTTGTTGCCCTGTTCGTGAGTACCAAGAGAAACCCAAATCTCCAATGACTTTGATTGCTCATCAGAAATTTTGATCAATATTTTTAGTACACTTCTTTTGGCACAGTGAAAGAAACCAAGCATCATTCAAGCAAAGAGCTTATTTACTGATTAATCACATAGAAGCTGAACCATTCTTGGAAGTACTTCCTAAAAGCTGATGCGGACATCAGAACGGAGATATGGCAAATCTTTCATCGTTGGAGAAAACGCGCTAACTCAAAATAGATCCTGTAGTTCTACTAGTATTAGAATTTCTAGTTTCAATTTCTTGTATTTTAATTTTTAGTAATCTGATTTATACTAGGATTTTTAGTTTTCTTTTTATATATTTTCTCTTTGTTTTAGAATTTTGATTTCTTTTAGGAGTTTAATTATGTAATTCAAATAGAAATAGGAGAATATAATTTTGTAGCCTATATAAAGGCCACAATGTATTCACTTTTTTAAATGAACAATCAATGAAAGATTTTACTATCAATTGCGTTTAATCTGAATTTTTCAATCCTCTTCTCTATTAGTGGTAGGATGCCCTATTCGACTCAATTATTGGTGAGATGCTGTAATAATTTATCTATCTCTTTATTTCTCTCTCTTTATCTCCACTTTAAATGTTTTCTCTCTAAAAAATTTACCGTCAAGTTCTCATCATTGACGAATACTTCGTCGCCAAATTACAACCAAAGATTAAGCACAAGTTCAACCAATAATTGGTCAACAACCATTGCTTAAAAGTTAAGACAATTTTAAGTAAGGAACCAAGATCAAAACACATTATTCACTAAAGTATAATTTAAACTTTTTAACTATTTATTTACAGTCTCATATTACATCTCCAGTCTGTCATCTATTCTGATCTTCTGTCCATATTAAAAGTGAGCAAAGATTCTGCTTCTTTCTTGTGATTGCTTGACTTTTTTTATTACGTATAGAACTCTATAACCTGCAATAACCATAGTATCAATTAGTCTTCTTATATTGATATTTATCTAGCACTTGCATGTTAAATAAAATAGCTGATATTAATTGTTTTAAGCTTTTTTATCAATGATCTTTCTTGTTGGTAAAACATTTTTATTGAGTTATTTTATGTTGCTTCTCCCCATACATGTTTCACATCAACTTGGTATCAGGGCACAGTAGGTAAGATTTACATATTAGTCACGTTTATTTACTTTCTTGTGTTTAGTTAAATTTTATTCAAAACTCAAAAAGAATTAGTATAAATTAGGAAACCTTGAAAGGTAAGTCTTTTTCTGAAATTTCATATGCTTGGTGTCTAATCAAGAAAGGGTACTCAACGTAGTTCTTTAATTAAGGAACGCTAAGTGTGAAAAATCTCTGAAAAATCTCCCACCAGATTTGTGCTGACCTAGCCAATTGGAATGGTAAAATTAGAGTTTGGCTGACCTTATAATTTTAGAAAATAAAATTTTGAAAATCAAACAAACAAAAATTTCAAAATTCAAAAGCTAAAAAAACAATTAGTTTGCTTTACTTTTATATTGCATTTAGAATTCATACATTGCATACCAACTTCAATGGATTTTTAACCCACCCTAGCTGACATCATGACCAAGCTTAATAACCTACTCTGAATCTCAGATAACGTGAACAAAAAATTGGATAGGATCATAGATAGAAATGTTATGGACAAACCTGATAGGACTATTCCCCCGATATTCACTTTCGTAGTAAAAGAGTTTAGTGATGTCCCAAAAGAGTTTCAAAACAAACCACCACCAATATGTGCACCCAACCCGAGATTGAATATGATTTCGAAGAGTTTACATATTAATTAGATATAAATTCTGATGAAGAACTGGATGATGACATCATAGAGTCTAGTACCTTGATTTCTCCACAGTCACTACTATTACGGAGCTTGTTGACGTTTTTCCTAAAGATGTACCACGTAATGGCATTAGTCAGGCATGACTCACTTACCTATTGTTAGCACTGCATTTTCACAAAGAAGATACAAGAACTGTAGAGTCATTGTGGTTCAAAGTCGCGGTCTCAGTCGCCGATTCGGCAGGTACCGTTCCACATCGATCGCGGTGGAACGGAACAAACGCAGGCAATACACGCAAAATTTACAAATAAATCTCAAAAATCTGAAAAAATCACGACCTTTAAAAAATATAGACATCAATTTTAATGTATCACATACTCAAAATAAATTTGTATTGAGGGGTAATTGGAGAAATATGATGATTTGAGGGGATAAATATAAGAAATATATAAATTTGGGGATAAATTTAAAATATAAAACATTAGAAGGGTACAACTAAAAAACCAAAAATTAAAAAATATAAGAACTATAAGGAGAGAGATCGGGTCATATATCTTTCCCCTCTCTCTCGCTCCCCTCTCCCCCCTCCGATCTCTCTCTTCCCTCTCCCCCCTTCGATCTCTCTTTCCCCCACCGATCTCTCTTTTCTCTCTCCCCCTCTCCTCACCGATCTATCTCCTTTCTTTCTCTTTCCCCTCCCTTCGATCTCTCTCAGAGAGCGGAGAGAGGCAGAGATCAGAGGGGGAGAGACAGAGGTCGGGCGAACGGTGGCGGCCTGGAGGCGGGCGAACAACGCCGATTAGGTAAGTTTTTTCCCTTGACATGCTTCAACTTGGGTGAAACTCGGAGTTGATTCGGCCATATCGGCCGAGTCGGCCATGGAGTTTCGCCCGAGTCGTGTGAAAATTGAAAAAATTGTGACTCGTGACGCGGTATCGGAATGGTGAAGGTTGTTCTGATTCTGACTCGGCTAGTCGAAGCCAAAACTGCTAAGTTTTCGAACTCTGAATGGAAGCTGTACCAATGCAGTATTCTTTGATCTATTTGATAATGATAGATTAAAGTTGTTATCACATTCTCACCCATTTAAAGTACCATGGATCAAATCTACAATCATAAGAGTTCAACAATCGTATCTAGTCCTGATCGATTTTCATCTCTACCTTTGAAAAACTACGTGGCATATGTTAGGAACCAAGTCTAAGTTCTTCACTACTTTTCAACTCCTAACCGATTGTCAAACTGAAGTCGTTAATGAGGCTGCATTATCATCTTTTGCATCACATATGCACGTGAAATCACATCATGATTTACACAAGAAAGTCATAGATAAGATAGCTCAAAATAACACCAACTACGAGATTTGAATTGAAATTAGAAAATTGTTTCAAACTTTTAATGTTGGTGATGTTATTTGACTTGCTTGTAGTACTGATCTGTTTCAAATCTTGAAAAAAAATAAATTATCATGTTTATGTTATAGATTTTAATATTAGTTCTATTTTCAATATTGAAGATCTAGTGGATTGCACAAGTTTTGATTTTAACCATGCCAACTTTCTTATTGATGAGCCATCTTATGAGCCTATTTTTGAGAGACCCTCCATTCCACCAATTTCAAATATTCTACGTAAGTAGATCAGATTGATGAAATTTTAGATAATGAAATTATTATGACTTGTAAGTATTTGGTTCGATGGAAAGAAAGAGTACCCACTGATCTCAATAGGTTGAAGCAAGATGAGATCACTTCTATTACTGACTCGATGGAGTCGAACTCTCTCCAACTTGGGGAGAATGATGCAGCCAACAGAACGAAGATGTGACAAATTTTTCATCGTTGGAGAAGACGCACCAACTGAACATAAATCCAATAGTTTTATTAGTATTAGGATCTCTAGTTTTTATTATTTTTATTTTTGATTTTTAGTAATCTGATTTGCAGTTGGATTACTAGTTTTCTTTTTACGTATTTTTCTCTTTCTTTTAGACTTTTGATTTTTTTAGGAGTAGGATTATGTAATCCAAATAGAAATAGGAGAGAATAATTTTGTGCCCTGTATAAAAACACAAATGTATTCGCCTTTTTAAATGAACATTCGATAAAAGCTTTTACTCTTAATTTAGTTTAATGCGGATTTCTCAATCCTCTTCTCTATTAGCGGTGGGACGTCCTATTAGACTCAATTATCGGTGGGATGCCGTAATTGATTTATCTATTCCTCTCTCTTTATCTCCACATTAAATTTCTTATTTAAAAAATTTGCCGCCAAGTTCTCTTTGTCGACGAATACTCTATAGCTAAATTACAATCAAAGATCAAGCACAAGTTCAACCAACTATTGGTTAACAACTTTTACTCAAAGTCAAGGCAATTTCAAGTAAGAAACTAAGATCAAAACACAATATTCACTAAGGTATAATTTCAATCTTTAATTATTTATTTACAATCCCATATTACATCTCCAGTCTGGTTATCTATTCTGATCTTCTAAAAGTGAGCGAATCTGCTTCTCCCTTGTGATTGCTTGATTTTTTTTCGTATAGAACTTGATAATCTGAAATAATCATAGCATCAATTAGTCTTCTTGCATTGATATGGATCTAGTACTTTCATGTTAAATAAAATAGCTGATATTAACTGTTTTAAGTTTTCCTACCAACGATCTTTCTTGTTGATGAAACATTTTTGTTTGAGTTATTTTATCTGTTACTTCCGCCCTATACGCATTTCACATCAAAAGAGTTCCTATAAAAATAAGTTTCTTATTTCATAAATTACATATTGATTACCTTCCAATATCAAGGGGAAAAGAGCTTCTTTTATGATAAAAATTATATTAGAAACAAAAAACCTTCAAAATAATTATACATAATCCAAAAGGCCTTGTTTACTCATCACCGTTCCCAAATTTAACGCAAAATCCCTAAATTTCAACTTCCCTTCCCAATCTTTGCACTCAGAACGTCAAGCTTGTTGCTCTCAAGCGCCTGCTTCCACGCACAAGGCAATACCTTAAGCAATATATGTATCCTTGGAGTTGAACCCTTGAAGCTGGCCGACGAACCTCGGTAGGAATTTGGATGTGTCGAAGACTTCTATGGGGATTTTGGGTTTTCTCTTTAAATGCATATTTTTGGATTGGGTTTACTGGAAGCGAGAAAGGGGAAGAGAGGATTCAAGGGGTGTTTGCCCCTTTTTCTTCCAAAGTCAAAGGGTTAATGAAGGAGGAGTTAAAGTTTTAAGACCCCATATGATGAGCGGGTCAATTAGCAGTCGTAATAATTTAAAATCCTTTTTTTTAAAAAATAGGTGAAATTTTAATGGGGGATTTAAAAAAAACTCTTTTTCTTTATTTTTCAAATATGCAAAAAGCAGCTTTCCTATTTTAAGTAGTCCATGACCTAACACATCCATATTATAAATTAAAACAATTAATACAAGTCAATGGATTAAAAAGTTAGTAAAGTTGAATCCAATTATTTCCAGTCCAATGAGATAAGAATTCAGCGTAGCTTGGAATAAATCTTTTAATTTGATAAATATCATATTTTTTATTTTGAGGTTTTAATTAGTAAGATGAATACTCAAATCCTTGAAAAAATGTCATACAATTCTAAACCTCATCAATTTCGAAAAAGTCAAAAATTTTGCAAAAGAATAGACTAATTTTTTTCAATTTAAAATTTTAAAATTTTTAAGCAACTGGTGCTGAATATCTGATGTTCGGATTTGATGCCGATAATATTGCTGAAACTCCAAATACAAATACCAAAATTCAGGACATGAAACCGGTTTCACCACAGAGATTTTAAACCTTGGTTTCTTCCCACATTACTTGTGCTTTACTTGTGCTTTCATGGTGCCTATACATGACTAATAATATTCTTGTATGATACAAAACCTTATGGTTATGGTTTGTGTTCTCGGATTGATATATACATGCATGGATATATATTGGTATATGCATAACATACATAGGTTCCATTTCTTGTTTTAGCCTGCACTAAACTTGAAAAGTTTCATAGATGGATGATGTATGTTGTTTGTCGTTTGACAGTGACCTCTAACTGTAATATGCTAAAACTGCAGCAGCTATAATTTTGACCTGGTGATTTTTTGTGCAGATTTATGGAGTTTCAACCAAAGGAACTTTGATATCAGAGTTTGAAGATGCCTTGTTGAAGCAAAAGTGGGGCCACATGTCTAGTTTGGCGTTGAGACAATCAAAGGAAAATCGTTTTCAAAGTCTTATCCAATCTCGTCTTACAGAGCTTGAAGGTTGTTTCCTATTTTTAAGAACAATAGGCTATTTAATACTTCTCTCTTTAGTGGTTTTAATGAACCGTTGTTTCTTTGGATTTGCGGATGATTTTCACTTCAATAAGCTTATGATTGGAAGGGCCAAGTTCGGGGAAAATTTAAGCAAAAGATCAATCATGTATATAACATATTATCTTAACATTACTACTAATTAGTAAGTGGCTATTTGTAAATGGTAAAGATTAGAATTTTAAGCTATTATTAACTTGAAAATTGGGTGGTTCAAAGCTATAGAAGACAAAGGGTTTATTAAAAAACTTTTAAAAAATGTAGAGTCAATAAGTATCTAGGTGGGTTTCTCTTCGAATTTTGACCAATATGATCTGAAATTACCCCTCTTTGTTGGATAAACATAGTATGGGCCTTTGGTTTTTGCAGGAAAATTGGCTGAAACTATTAAAACCCTAGCTCAATCAGTGCAAAGTTCCTGGATGGGTGCAAAATGAAAAAAGAAGAAGACAAGGATAAAAAAAGGGCAAAAAGAACATAAAGAGAGAACGACACATACCTAACAGTTGTTGTTCATTCTGAGCCTCTTGTTGCTGCTGTTCCACTGTTGCCATTTTGCCTCCCTTCTCTCAGAATTGGACTTTGTGGGTAACTAGGGTGGGTGAATGATTGTTATATTCGTAACTCATGTCAGGTCGGGTTCTGTATGTAATCGAAATGTAAATCAGATTCAAATCTTTTAAGTTATAATTAGCAAGTGAAGAAATGTGTGATGCACCACATGTTAGATGCTTGTAATGTTTCCTATTTGATCTCCTTGCAAATTTAACTTTTAAATTTTCCGCTTGACAAATGATATTGTTAAACAACGTAAGGCTACATCTTTACTTTACTGGTTCAGAAGAATTATGAAGTATAATTAAATAAAATAATGATAAAATTTCTCTGGACCCCATACAAGACCAAAGTCTACTCAAACTATGACTCGTAATATTAGGACTCCATAAGACTCAAAATACTATTAAAATACTACTATGAATCTATTACTAAACTTATTATATCTAACATCCCCCCTTGTACTCACAATGATGTGAGTGACATCAATATTTTTTTAAAAAGAAATGAATCACCACCATTGAAACTAATGGAGTGTTGACAACAAATATTAAATTGCTGACACGGATATTGGCATCTTAGTTGCAAACCAAACCAAGTCATATTTGAGTCAAATCGAAAACTGAATCATACACTTATGTGAAGACTAGGAAAAAGTCAAATATTCATCTCTTTGGATCACATTATCATTTTAGAAACTAAGCTTAGTCTAAGAGAAGGTAACAGAGATCCCTAAATTCAGTGCAGAGGAGGTTTAGAGATCCTTAAACTTAATGTAAGAGGAGGTTCTAGGGATCCTTAAACTTAGCGCAAGAGGAGATTTTTAGATCCTTAAACTTAGCGCAAGAGGAGATGTTTAGAGATCCCCAAATTCAGTATAAAAATTGGTTTTAGAATTCAAATTCAGTACAAAATTGCGAAATCCAAGTAGTAGACCAAATATAATTGATCAATGCTCCTGAATGCCCAAAACAAAGGAATGGACTTCTAGATGGTCAACATCAGATTTTGACACACCAGGAACAGTAGATTTCTATCCTCTCTCTATCTTTTGTTCAAGATTCAGGTAAAAAGAAAATGATTACATAAAATCATGAGAAAAACCTCTCCTAATATAAAACCTATACAAGGTTGTACTAGAACTATACAAGACTCTAAATACTATTAGAACTCCATAAATAAACTTATATATCTAATAGATATTATTTATATAACCCTAAAAAGCAACAAAAAGATGGTGGTTTTTTTTGTGTTTGGTAAAATTTCTCGATGATGTCAGGATTTACATCTACATGAAATTTATGATTTTGCACACATTTCAAGATGGGAGAGTGATTCAAGAAATATCAAGAGGGGGATTATTTCATAGGCGACTAAGGGTAAATATTGGTGAAGAGGGGTGACCAACAACCATAGTGGTAAAGACGGTAGTGGATATCAAAAGGTGCATGGAGATTAATGAAAGACATTGTAGACGTTAGAACTTGAAAGGCAGGAGCATAAAAGTTTTGGTCTCGTTTGGTTTACAAGTATTTGCCATTCAATTGCAGTTTTTGCTTTTGCCATAAGATCAACTCAACATTTTTTGAAATTTTTTGATTCCCATCAACATCACATTTCTTCACGTCATGAATGTAATTTTCTATGTTGTGAGTTCTTTATATATTCTTAATCTGAATCCGACAAAACATTTCATTTCCTTAAAAACCCTTCTCTTTCTAAACTTTGCGTTCCTTCCTTGTCCCAATTCTCTGGCTCTTTCACCATTGTGTCTATGGCCGTCATAGCAACGAGCGACGACAACTTTACCTCTCATGATACCACCGGTGCCGTTGGTGGACCGTGGACGTTATAGACGACTTTGTTGTCGGTGCCACTCAAGGTGCTAAGTGGTGGATATTGGGTTCATTGCAAACAGGGGTTCTATGTTGAATAGTGGATCTTGGTGGCATGTTAAGACATTAAATAAATAGTGGGCACGATAATGGATGAAGATACATATCTCGTACATATAATATTTACAAAATTAATCTTAGTATCCTAATTATCAACTATAGAACAAAATTATAAAATCTACACATTAACTGATTAGAAAATGCATATTCATATACACACCCAAGCAGGAAAGGTCCACAAGTAGTGTATGATAACTTTAAGCAATATACATAAGAATATACAAATAAATAAATGAACAATCATAACTGTTATTATTATTCATACACAAAATACCATGTCGAGGATAACCTCGGGCAAAATGTTAGGCAAAATGTTAGAACAAACACTACATCGACGACAAACTGGAAAACCGATAAGCTATATGTAGCTCCATGTTATGGCATTAGAATGCTAAAAGATGACAATGTTGGATGATATGTCAAACTTGTCAATGACATTTGATAGTTTATTATCTTTGCCACTTCTGAAGACTTCACTGTGCCCCACACCGCCACACCGCTATGGTAGTTGACGTCACTTTGTGTCCGCTGATGCCTCCTTCGCCAGAGGCGATAGCTCTGTCATTGCTGTCTTTGCACCCATAATGCCATTATCATCAACAATGTTGTTGTCTTTAACATCATTGTTATCATCAACATCACCGTATTGCCATTGCAATGACTTTTGCTACCCCCATCACCATTGTTACTGCCATATCACAACTAATGTTTCCTTCTTGTTGTGTTTAACAGTACTAGGTATGTGGTGCTTGAAATCAAATTATTGAGAATGCGATTCTAGGAATGTTGTGTTTTGCATACCAAATGCAATCTTTATGTATAGGATGCTGAAGAAAGTTGTTGATGATGAAAACGGAGGTGCATGCTTGTAGTGCCTAAGCCATGAGGTGCTAGGCAACAGTGATATATCTCACTGAAGTGAGGTACAATAACTTTTTACTGAAATTTTTGACATAATATAGTTACTAGGGATGTATTAAATATATTTAAATGCCAGTCAATTGCTCGGTTTTATAACCTGTAACACATGATGAAATGATGCATTATAAAAGAAGTACAATAGAAGGAACACAACCATCTAGCTTAGTTGCAACTAAAGTCTAAAATCACAGAGTAAATGAACAAATTAATTCAAGTGCAAGCATATCAAACATACAAATTACACATGAACAACAAACATTGAATACATCGCTTCTTTTCTTTGCTTGAACGTGGGACTCCCCACAAACTCCAACCCCTCCTCTCCCTTCCTTTCTCTTCTCCTTAATAAAAGAGACTGCAGATGCAATCTAGTGGATTTTCACTCCAACAATCTAAACGCTTTCCTTTTGTCGCTATTGTTATTATTATTTGTGTTTGTTCATGTTATATTATGTTATAAAATTGTAATTAGTGTTGTGATTCAAATTCAATATATATATATTATGTGGCTAAAATAGCCAAGTCACTCTGATGCGGACATTAAGACACCAAGAATTTGCCGTATCTATCATCGTTGGAGAATACACGCCACCTTAATATGGATCCAGTAGTTCTAGAAGTAATAGGATTAATAGTTTTTTTCATGTATTTTCTCTTTTTTTAGATTTTCAATTTCTTTTAGAATTAGTATTTCTATTCCAAATATAACTATCAGTACAATTTTGTTTGGTCTATAAAAGACCCCTCATGTATTCAATTTTAAAGAATGAATGAAATCAATGAAGTGTTAAAAATTCCTCAAAATTGTGTGAGCGATAATCTCTCCCAATTTCTCTCTTAGTGGTGGGAAGCCCAAGGAACACCTAATTTAGATTGTGAAACCCTATCTAGCCCCAATTAGAGTGTGAAGCTCTAATTGTTTATCTTCTCTTATTTAGAAACCCTAATTTATAAATAATAACTCTCTCTTTCTCTCCACAATTTTTTTTCTTTACACAAAATTCTCTCTTCTCAACTAGCAAACACCCCACAATTTTCCCTTTCGTTTGCTACAATACCCATCCGTTGCTGTAGTATTCACCCGCTGCTACAGTACCGTCTCGCTGCTATAGTACTCGACAGATCCATTAAGCACAATAAGATTTATTTTCGGACCTTATCTCTCTCATCCGAAGTCCAATTCGTGCACTTTTTGAAGCATTAGGCTCGTGAAAGAAAGAGCTACATAACTACGACAATCTAGAACAAGTTTCATACACAATTCACAAGTTTTCAGAGGTACAATTTCAATCTACAATCTTTATTTGCTTCGCCACTTTATTATCTGTTCTAATCTCTTGTCCACATCAGATGTGAGTAAGATAATTGTATTCTCCTTGTAGTTGCTTGACTTTTTTATTACACGTAGAACCTGTTATCTGCATAATCATAAATCTAATTAGTACTTTGAGATTTGAATTGATCTAATACATGCATGTTAAAAAAATATAGTTAATATTAACTGTTTTAATCCGTTCCTATCAACGATTATTTCACGTTGGTGAAGCGTTAATTTAGTTATTTTATTATTGATTTCTGCACACTTACACGTTTCACATCAATTTCATATCAGAGCACGATGAGGTAGGATTTGCATATTAGTCACGTTTATTTACTTTCTTACATCTAGTTAAATTTTATTCAAAACTCAAAAAATAGTGTAATTTAGGAATCATTGAAGGGTAAATCCTTCCCTGAAATTTGGTACAATTGGTGTATAACTAAGAAAGGGTTCTCAATGTGGTTATGTAATTAAAGAACACTAATAGTAGAAAACTCCCACCGAGCTACTCTGATCTGGCCAATTCGACCGGTAAGATTAAGGGTTTCATTAATTTGACATTTAAAAAAATTGCATTTAGATTTAAAAGAATTATTTAGTTTAGAGTCGTGTCTTTTCTTAATGACCTCACATTTAGGAGAGTCTAGTCAATCCCCCATCACCCCGATGGATCCGATCACGGAGGTTTAATTTGTCGCACGTTTGTCGCCTTGTTGGCCACGTTTGATAACATGATCCAAATCTCGAGTACTTGGAATCAAAGACTTGATATGGCTGCTTTTCGTTTGACCCCCAGGCTAGAGAAGTGGTGGAAGAGTACGGTAGCACTACCCAACCCCATAGGTCTAGTATCCATCCACTTGAATTTAAGACTGATGTTAAGGATAAAAATATCACAAAAATAAAGACATTAAAACAAACTTCTTCAAAATTAGTCCCACGATTAAGTGTTATAGATACCAAGGTTATGAGTATGTTGCTGCCAACTGTCCAAACCCATTTAAGATTGCCATTAATGACGGAGTTTCCATAGAAGCACCTAAGCTTGTTAACACTATTTCTCTGAGACTTACTCTTGTGATTAGGGAGTTTAGTGTTTTTCCTCAGTTGTCACGGCTATTGTCTCTTTTACTGTCACAATTGTCATCCACCCTTTTCCTTTCCCGGCTCTCAATCAACACCGTCTACTCTGCCTTTTCTACTACCGATTCATACTGTCATTACATATTTTGGTCACCAACCTCTTCCTCTTTACTGTCGTCACCATCTTCTTTTTCCTTGTGGCATATGTTAAGTATTAAATTAAAATTCTCCATAAATCTTGCCCCTATAGCTAATCATGATAGGTTAAGTGAGTTTGCATCATCTTTTGCGTCAACTGAGTCTGCATCTTAATTTGCATCACATATGCATGAATTACACGAGGAATTCAATAATAACGTTGCACAAAACAATGTCAAGCATGACATGCGAGCTGATGATAGGAACAAATTAAAAACTTTTAATGTTGGTGATGTTATTGTTAAGTTAGGTTATTAATATTGGATTATTTGGTTATTCCCTGTATAAGCATATCCACCTTGTACTTTATGTATATCTCTATTCTCTAATGAATGAAGTATGCTTTTATGGGTTTATTTGTTTACATATTATTAGAGCAATGAACCTTAGTCGTCATCCTTCCCTTCTTCCTTCCGATCTCTCACAACCTCACCGTCCGCCTCCAAAATCCTAGCCGAAAGTCTCCAACGGCTGCCAAAGGCAAACCCGCCTTTGCCCCTGGCTCCGACGCCCGCAGCAGCCTCCGAAGTTAGAGTCGCCTTCGCCCCAGGCCTCTAACACTCGCAGCAGCCTTCGAAGACAGAGCGACTTTCTCGAGGGTTCAAAAACTCGAGTGAGTCGGATACGATTCGGCCGAGTCGTATTCGAAACGGAGGCTGGCGAGATGAGATTGAGACCCGATCCGCAAGAGTTGGACTTTGATCGACTCGGCCATGACTTGGCCATGACTCGGTCAAATCGGTCGAGTCACGAAACGAATCAGGTTGACTTGGCCGAGTCACAACAGAGTCATGTCCGAGTCGGTTAAATCTTACTGTTAACCCATCAGTTTTATGTTTTAAAAGGAAAAATTTTGCACTAGTAGCGAGCCTGACCTCCTTCGTCACGATCTCGTTTCCTATCGCCGCGATCTCGTCTCCGCCTTCGACTCGCAGCGAGTCTGACCTCCAGCGTCTCCTAGGTACCTCTCCCGATCTCCCCTCTTTCCCTCCCCTCTCTCCCCTCTCCCTCTCTCCCAGTCTCCCTTTGTCCCACTTTCTTCCTCCCTTTCTTCTGATCTCTCTCCCCTCTCTTACACCCTCCTCCTTTTCTCTCAGTCTCCCTCTGTCCCTTTGTCTCCCTTCTTCTCTCCCGATCTCTCTCCACTCTCTCTCACTCCCGATCTCTCTCCCCTTTATCCGCTCTCCCTATATCCCTATGTCCCCTTTGTCTCCCAATATCTCTCTATCTTTGTCCCCCTTTGTCTCCGTCTCAACCTCTCTCTCAGTCCCTCTCTCTATGTACCATTCTCTTAATCTTCGTCCCTCTCCTTCAATCCCTTTGTCTCTTTGTCTCTCCCTCCCTCCCTCTCTCTTAATCCCCTCTTTAAAGTTAATTTAGTAATTAAATTAGTTAATGTAATAATTTAAGTTAATTTATTTAATTAATGAACAAAATATAAAATTAATTTATTTTAAATAGATGTGATCTAGTTAAGTTAGCTAATTTAGTAATTTTAGTTAATTTAGTTAATTTAGTAAATATAATATAAAGTAAATTTAATTTAATTTCAGTAGATATGATGTAGTTAGTTTAGTTAATTTAAATTTTAATTTAATTTAACATATCATTTTTTAAATTTCATAATGGCTCCAAAGTAGCGCAATATTGGATGGGAACATGGTACCCTGTTACTGGAAGTAGAAACTTGTGAAGTGTAATTATTGTAAGAAACATTGGTTGAAGTAACACGTAACACATGTATTCGGTCAGGTGGAAGGATGATTACGAGTACCAAAAGAAGTGTTTCAAATATTGAGATATCTTTCTGAAGGTAGTAGAGAAAGAGTAGCCACAAAATCCAAGAAAGAGCATTTTATGAAATCTTTAAGTGAGAAAGATTTTTATAATGTGGCTGATGAAGATTCAGATAACTAAAATAATCTATGAAAGAAGATCGTGAAATGGCTTAGAGATCGACAGAAGGTCACACAAAAGATGGTGGCTGTAGTTCGCAGCCTTCAGGATCAAGGATCAAGCGTGAATTGCGTCGGAGTTTTCCACTAGAGAAGTTGATATTCCAGTATGTGATATTGATCTTTATATATTCCCATCGAAACAGAAATCAATCAAAAGCATGTTCTCAGTTGAGAATGTTAAAAAGGTTGAAAAAGCCATTTCAAAATATTTCCACTATAATGCAACTGATAGTAGTCCTGAATACGAGGCAATGATTAATGCTATTGCAAAGGCAGGCCTAGGTGTAAAAGGCCATACGGGTATTAGATTGAAGTATTATTGCTTTAATAAAAGCAAAATATCCGCAATATGATTGCACGATTATGTGTGATGGCTGGAGTTCCTGGGATAGAAAGTCAATTATTAATTTCTTGACTTATTGTGATAGAAGAATGATCTACCATACTTTTATTGATACTGCGAATATCCCAAAGACTGCTGGTTATATATTCTCTCTGATGGACAAAGTTGATGATGAAGTTGGTGAAGAAAATATCGTGCAGGTTGTAACAGACGATGAGGCAAGTTTCAAAGTAGTTGATCACTTGTTGATGACTTGATGGAGAAGAGAAAACATTTCTTTTGGTCTCCTTGTGCAGCACATTGCATTGGTTTGATACTTGAAGATATTGGTTCGATGAAATCAGTCAAGGAGATATTAGATGATTATAAGATGATTATATCATTCATTTACAATAGCCTTAAAGTGGTGAATTTAATGAAGCAATTTATCAGAGAGATTTATTGGGATCAGGTATAACATGATTTGCTACTGAGTTTCTTTGTATTGGACGCCTTATTTGCTATGAACATGATTTGAAAAGAATGTGTACATCAAGCGAATTGTGTGAATTCAACAAAGATAAGAGTAGAAAAAGTGTGAGAGATAGGTTTCTAATCTCATTTTGACTGATCAGGTCTGCAAGAAGGTAGGAGAAGTCTAAAACATTATGGATCTTAAAGTTAAAGGCCTTGAAGATAGTAGATCAGGACAAAAAACCTATAAAATTTATTATCTACGAGGCTATGGATAGAGCAAAATTAGCTATAAAGGCCTCAAATAAGAATTGGAAGAAGTATTTGGATATTGTTGAAAATGATGAGAGAGACAATTGTATAGACACTTGCATGCTGTTGGTAATTCATTTGCCTACTTATAATTTATATTTGTTGAATAGAAATTGAAACTATCATATTATAGCCATCATGTGTTTATATTATTGTAATATATTTTTTAAATCCAGCACTCCAGTATTCAAAACACTTTACTACCCATCCACAGGTGAGAACTAGATTAAAGGAGGCGTTAAAGGATTGGAGCCGGATTCGAATAAACAAGTAGGAGTAATTAATGAGGTAAGCTATCTAATGGTTTATTTTTTCTAGAGACATAATGTTATGCATATGCAAATATTAACATTTCTGATGTGGATTCTTACAGAAAAAATTATTTGAGGACGGAGTTGGAGAATTTAAAAGTTCACTTATTAGAAAAGTAATGCAACAATCTTTTTCATCTGATTGGTGGATTAACTATGGCGAAGAAGCTCCCAATCTATAGAAAATTGGCATTAAAATTTTAAGCCAAATATGTTCTTCATTGGGTTGTGAAAGAAATTACAGCACGTGTTCGCTAATTCATATAAAAGTGCGCAACCGGTTGCAATGAAAATGTTTCATAAACTAGTGTTTATGCATTACAATATGCGACTGCGAGTAAGAAACTAACAATGTCAACGCCGCACTGATGATTATTACAACCCAATTGATTCGAACAATATTTTCAATGATGATATATTAGATAAGGGGATTCGGGAGGAAAAACAACGTATATTATCACCAGCTGACTTAGATCTTTTGGATGAAGGTATTCGTCACAGTGACGAAAGTGATGGTAATGACGGTGACGACGACGACGGTGATGACGGTGATGAAGATGATGGCGGTGATGGTGGTGATGGCAATAATGATGAAGGGACTTATGGTGTTGGTGGATGCCAATGAAGTGGTGCAATGACATGGGATTCAGATTGTGCCACGCAAGATACAGATCATGGAGGCTGACTAGGGATTTCACAACAGCATAGACATTTGGATCGGTTGATTGATTTGAGTTCAAGCGATGATTCTTCGAGTGGACGTGATAATTACTCACAGGGGTTGGGTTTGACATCAGACCAACATTATTGTGTGGGATATGATGATCGTGCTCGATAGAGACATAATGATCATGGTGAATATTCTACCACTGATTACTCTAGCACTGGTGAATAGTCTATTAGCAGTGTTGAATATCAAAATTTTGGGCATTATCACCATGGAGATGATATTGCACAACCCCACCGTCATATTACTTTGATGTTGGTTCCTCTAGTCGATCATCTCAGCCTACCGTATCTCACCAACAAACTTATTGTTATCCTTCTGAAAACTATATACTATAACGATGATTTTGTGCATCATCACAATTCAATGTGAAAATGACTATGTTAGCAGGTATTTACGAATGTATTTTGTACAATTTACTATATTATGCATTTTTTTAATATGTTTCTATCGAAGGACGCATGCATTTATGCTTTTGCTTTATGTTTAGTGTGTTAGGTGATATGATTTGGACATGTGATACATGAATATTGATATTTACATTTTTTAAAGATTTTTTGTGATTTTTTCAGAATTTTTTGAGCTTTTTTTGTAGCATTTTGCGCGCATCACCCGCAACGATCTGAGACGCCGTGATCGATGCTTCTTAGTGCCCACTAAGTCGGAGGCCGAGACCGTGACTTTGAACCATGGCCTTCACCAAGGGCCTCTGACGCCTCCAATTGCCTTGGCAACCATTCATAGGCTCTTCCCAAGCCTCGGCGACGGCCACCGAGACCTGCAGACCTTCTCCAAGTCTTATCGAAGGTGGTTAACTCCCGTAGCGCCTCGTCGACATCTTCTACTGCCTACAACGTGTCTTGTTTGGATAAATCGAGTTATATATAACCTATTCTGATGTTCTGGGTATTTCCTGTATTGAAATCAGATCTCTTCTACATTTGATCTGATCTAATCTGGCTGCGCATCTGATTTATTAAAGCTTTATGCTTACCACTGACTATTTTCTGGTGATTTATCTAACTGGCTATGATATTGATACTTCAAGTTCCTTCACTCTGGTCTCCTTGCCAATAGTTGAGACTTTTACACCCAAGACAGTTTTGGGGACTATGGTAAAATTGTGTGCTCTAACTACTTGTTGTAGGCACATCTATTTCGCATATTTATTGGTACTAAGAATAAGTTAACTCATCTTCTTCAGCCTCCATCTGCTGTTACAGATCCATTATATGTACATGGCTCATTAGAGATTATTCTGTGATGAGCTGACTCCTCAACAGTATGGAGAAGAAGATCAGTGCCATTGTCATATTCTTGACCACTGTTAAGGAGATGTGGGATACCCTGAAGGTGATGTATGGAAATGAGAAATATTTTTCTACGGTATTTGAGATATATGAGCGTCTGTTTGAGCTCAAACGGGGAGATAAGTATGTACTTGAATTCTATGAAGAACTCAAGTCAAGAGTTTGATTGGTGAGTTGGAGATGCATCATCTTACTGTTACTGATGCAGCGACACTGAGAGGGTATCGTCAGGATTTCACCCTGTCGAAGTTCCTATCTGGCTTGAGTTCTGCATTACGGGCCTGTTTGTTTCGTCGCAAAACGTTGCAAGTCATAAGTTATAAAATGAGAATAGAAAATGTGAACTGTAGTAGGGAAAATATATTGTGTTTTACGGTATTTGGTTGATAAAGTAAAAGTGTAAATGAGAAAGTATATTGTGTTTTACGGTGTTTGGTTGGTAAAATGAAAGTGTAAATGGAAAAGTATATTGTGTTCTACGGTGTTTGGTTGGTAGCGTAAAAGTGTAAGTGAAAAAGTTGACCACAAAATTAACTGTAATAGTTATTTACATATTATAAATACTATTAAATTAAATTTACTATTACAAATTAAATTGTATTAATAAATTTGGGATAAAATATTACTAATTTTAATATTTTATTAATAAAATATTAGTATAATTAGTAAAATATTACTAAAATATTAACTAAATAAATAATATAAAATTTTAAGGAAATCTAAAGAACATTAATAAAATTTTAAGAATACTAATAAAACATAAATATTAAAAATCTTAAGAAAAATAATAAAATATAGTTAAAATATTATAATATTAAAAAATACTTGAAATTATTATAATATTAAATTTTATTATAATATTATTGTAATATTATAAATTAACAAAGTAAAATATAATTATAATTTAATAATAAATTATTATTATAATATTATTATAATGAATTATTATTATATATTAACATAATAAAATATTTATATAATAATAAAGTATATTTTAATATTAATAATGCAATTATTATATTAAAAATATATAATTACATATATAATAATTTTATATTAAATTATAATATTGTTATATTAATAAAATATTAACTCTAAATAAAATAATAAAAAAATTGGTATAAGTATTAATAAAATAATAAAGTATTAAATAACAATATTAAATAAAAATATTAAATTAAATTAGTAAAATATTAAATATTAAAACAATATTAAAAATAATAAAAAACTAAAGATTAAAATATAAAATAATTAAATAATTAAAAAAATTTGAACACTATTAAAAATATTAAATATTTAATAATATTAAATTATATATTGATTATCAAGTAACTGCTTTGAACTGTAAGTGTATTACAAGTGGGATTTACATAACCACAAAATTAATTGTAGCAATTACAAGTGGAAAATGTGAGTGTAAAAGTGAGATTTACATGACCACAAATTTAACTGTAGCAACTGCAAGTGGGAAAATGAGAGTTGTATTTTGTAATTTGTTTTTCAGCGAAACAAATAGAAGAAAATGGAAAATAAGTTTTACGACTTACGATTTGCAGGGTTTTGCGGCGAAACAAACACGCCCTACGATCCCAAGTGCGAGGTCAGATACTGAGAGGACATAATAATCTCACATGGATTGCCACTTTCTCCAGAGTCATGCGTGCTTCTACTGGGGCTGATTTGTTACCTGCATCATCTATTGAGCAGTCTGTCATGTACTATAAACATCGCAGAAGTCGCGATCTTGGAGGATGTGACTCATTTGGGACTTACTGGTGGAAGATAGAGTGCTCCTAACTAGGGCTTAGGCACTGTGAGCACTGTGGATGGAGTTTTCACATCTCTGAAAAGTACTGGAGAAGTTTGGTCGACCTGAGTGTGCACAACTAGCTGTTCTGATCCTCCCGCCCCTTGTGATACTGCTCATGTCTCTTCATCTGGTCATCCTGGTTCTAGATCTTCTACTGTTATGCTATCGTAGGAGGAGTATGATATACTACGCCAGGTAGAGTTTATTCAGAGCAGTCATTCAACAACTCATGTATCCTCTTCAGATAAGCATGTCTATACCGCCTTTCCACAAAGGCCTTGAATTTTAGACTCAGGAGACTCATCCCACATGACAAGTATTAAATAAAATTTTGTTTCATTAATTTATACAAATACCTACCTTTCTGTTAAAATTGTTGATGGTATCCAGTCACCTGTATCAGACATGGGGTAGTTTACGCTACTCTGTCCATAACTCTTACTGATGTCCTATATGTTCCAAGATTCTATGTTAGTCTCTTGTCTATCAATCAGTTATTATACATACTAACTGCAAAATAACTTTTTTCTCTTCTCATTATGTGTTTCAAGACTTGTCAACTGGGAGGAGATTTTGTTCGGGGCATAAGAAAAGAGGCATGTACTATTTGGACGATCAAGTGACCCTATAGCTTGGTGGCAGATCAGCATGATCCTATTCTACTCTGGCACTGGCGCTTGGGTCATCTTTTGGTGCAAAAGCCTTGGTTTGTCATTCCTATCGAGTCTTCTATTTTTCTTTAGATTGTGAGTCTTGTGAGTTAGATGAGCATCATCGTGCTACCTTTCAGAGTCGAGTCAATAATTGCAGTAGCTCTGCGTTTGAGTTAGTCCACTCCGATATCTGGGGTCCTAGTCGACCTTCCATTAATAGTTTTAGATATTTTCAATTTTTTTTGATGACTTCTCTCGCATGACTTGTTGTACTTACTAAAAGAGAGGTAAGAAGTTTTCAGTGTTATTGAATTTTTTTAATGATATAAAAAATCAATTTTCTACTTTCATTCGTGTGCTTCGTACTGATAATGTCTTGGAGTATGTTAAAATGATATGTCTATCTTTTGTTCAAAAAATGAGATTATTCATCAGACATCCTACTCTCATCATCCAAACAAAATGGAGTTGTTGAACGTAAACATAGGCATATTTTGGATATTAATAGGACAATGATGATACATATGCGTGTTCTCAAATATTTGTGGCCTGATGCTGTGTTAAGTACTCGTCATCTAATTGATAGGATGTCCTCCTTTGCTCTTGATGGAAAAATTACATTCTCTTGTTTCTATATAACAAGAGTGTCTTCTCCATAACTTTTCGTGTTTTTTGTTGTACTTATTTTGTTCAGAACTTAGCTCCAGCGTTAGATAAATTGTCTCCTAGATCTACCAAATATGTCTTTGTTGGCATTTTTAGAACTTAAAAAAGATACCGCTGTTATAATATCTCTAACAGAAATTATTTTGTGTTTGCCGATGTCACATTCTTTGAGTTTGTTTCATATTTCTCTCAACAGGTTCCTGTTACGCATCTGAGACTATTCCTCTTTCACTGTCTGTGCCATTACCTGCATCTCTTTTATTGATCCTTCGCCAGTGCTGCTCGTAGTGACTTCAGAGCTCCTTGGCTCAAAGCCAATTCGGGATTTCAGATACGTCTACACTTATTGCCAAAAAGTTTCTGCATTTGAACCAGGTTAGGCCAACCCCTCGCCAGTAAATGGTCCTCCTCATCATTAACTCTCTCTGATCTTTATATTTTCGTTGCCCTTCAAAAAGTTAAACGGTAATGCACTGATCATCCTATTTTGAATTTCATTTTCTATGATCATCTTTACCCTTTTTTCGTCAGTTTGCTATATTCTTGTCTTCAAGTCTATACCTAGGTCTTGTGCGGAGATTTTATTAGTACATGCCTGTAAGTAGATTATGAATGAGGAGATGGATGCTCTTGTTTCTCGCAGAACTTGGGAGTTGGTTTCAACATCGACAGATACTATTGTTATGGGATATCACTGGGTCTATACTTTCAAGTATCGCCTAGATGGATCCGTGGATCAGTATAAGGCTAGATTTGTGGCCAAAGCTTATACTCATACCTATGGCATCGATTATTTTATGACATTCTCGCTAGTTGTCCGAATGAATTCTATCAGGATTATATTCTTTGTTGTTGTTAACTTGTTATGGCTCTTGTTCCAGCTGGATGTCAAGATGCTTTTTTATATGGCGATCTTCATGAGTATATATGGAGTAACCTCCATATTATGTTGCTCAGAGGTGAATACAGTCTGTCGTCTCAAGAAAGCTATATATGGTCTCAAGTAGAGTCCAAGGTCATGGTTTGAGAAGTTCAGTATTATTATCTCTAGCATTGATTTTCACCGATGTTACTCAAATCACTCTGTCTTCGTTCAACATACTAGGTCTTGCATCGTAGTTTTGACATGTATGTTGATGATTTTACTGATCGACAAAGATTCAGCTGGGTTATTGGAGACAAAGGAGTATTTTAAGCGACATGTTGTGACCAAGGACATGGGGAGGCTTAAATACTTTTTGGGATTGAAATTGCACATCAAAAACATAGTGTACTTCTTTGTCAAACTAAAGTATGTTCTGAATCTTCTGGATGAAACATGATTTTTGGGGTGCAAGCCTGCTAGCACTCCAATAGAAGTCAATGTGGACTTATGATTTAATGATAGTCACACACTTAATGATCCAGGAAGATATAGGAGATTAATCGAAAAGTTGATTTATCTCACGGTTACTAGGTCAGATGTAACTTTTGTTGCTGGTGTACTGAGTAGGTTCATGCATCAGCTCAGAGAAGCTCATTGGTCAGCTGCGCAAAGAATTCTGGCGTATCTTAAGAGTTATCTAGGGAAAGGTCTGGTGTATAAGAAACATGAACATGTATACATTTCTGGATACTCGATACAGGTTATACCGGTGACATAGGAGATAGAAAGTCTACTACTGGGTATTGTACTTTTGTTGGAAGAAATCTTGTGACTTGGAGTAAGAAGTAAGATGTATTTCGCTCGAGTACAGAAACTGAGTAGAGAGTTATGGCTCATACTGTATTTGGTTAAAAAATCTACTGATGGAGCTTGGACAGTCTGGATCAATGCGTATGCATCGTGATAATCAATTTGCTATCTATATTGCTCAGAATATTGTATTCCATGAAAAAATCAAGCACATTGAGGTTAACTGTCATTTCATTAAAAATACTTGGACTAAGAAGGTGGTTACTTTTCAGTTCACAACTTCGAAATAGTTAGCGGATCTCCTTACCAAAGTTGTCTCACCTCAGGTGTTTTCTAACTTATGTAACAAGCTAGGTTGTTTAGATATCTATGCTCTAGCTTGAGGGAGAGTGTTAAGTTAGGTTATTAATATCGAGTTATTAGGTTATTACTTGTATAACCATATCCATCTTGTATATATCTCTCTCTTTTCTCTAGTGAATGAAGTATGTTTTTCTGGGTTTATTTGCTTATAGTTATTTTGCATATTTGTAGTACTAATCCGTTTTAAATCTTGAAGAAACTGAATTGTAATGCTTTTGTTATAAATCTTCTTAAAGATTTTGATATGAGTTCTTTTTTCAATATTGAAGATCTAATGGATTATAATGGTCTTGATTTTAGCCCTAGCAACTTCTTTATTGCTGAGTCATTCCTTGAGCCTATTTTTGAGAGATTATTCCTTTTACCAATTCCAAATATTTTACTAATACAGTGGATGAGATTCATAATATTTTATTGATGAAGTTATCATGACTAGTAGATATTTGGTATGATGGAAAAGAAGAGCACCAATGAATGACACATTGATATACCAAAGTGCATCACAACAGATTGGTTGACACTTTGGGGTAAGATGAGGTTACTTCTATTTTAGACTCGACGGAGTCGATCTCTCCAACCTGGGGAGTATGATGCGGACATCAAGACACCAAGAACTTGGTGTATCTATCATCGTTGGAGAATACACGCCACCTCAACATAGATTCAGTAGTTTTAGAAGTACTGAGATTATGAGTTTCTAATTCTTATATTTTTTTAGTAATTAGAGTTGCAGTAGGATGACAAGTTTTCTTTTCATGTATTTTTTGTTTCTTTTAGATTTTCAGTTTCTTTAGGACTAGTATTTCTATTCCAAATGTAACTATGAGTACAATTTTGTTTGGTCTTAAAAGACCCCTCATGTGTTCAATTTTAAAGAATGAATGAAATCAATGAAGTTATAAAAATTTCTTAAAATTGTATGTGAGCGATAATCTCTCTCAATTTCTCTCTTAGTGGTGGAAAGCCCTAGGAAACCCTAATTTAGAGTGTGAAACCTTAGCTGACCCCAATTATAGTGTGAAACCCTAATTGTTTATCTCTTCTTATTTAGAAACCCTAGTTTAATTAATAAAACCTCTCTTTCTCTTCACAATTTTTTTTCTCTACACAAAATTTTCTCTTCTGAATATCGAACAACCCACAATTCCCTCACGGCCTTCTCGCTCTCGTCTGCTACAGTATTCGCCCATTGCTACAGTATTACCTCAACTGCTACAGTATCCGACAGATCCGTTAAGCACTGCAAGATTCATTTTCACACTCTATATCATTCTAAGTCCAAATCACATACTTTTTGAAGCATTGAGTTTGTGAGAGAAAGAGCTACACAACAACAATTCAGAACATGTTTCGTGCACACTTTATACGTTTTCAGAGGTACAATTCCATTCTGCAATCTTTATCTACAAGTCTAGGTTCACATCGTTACTCTATTATCTGTTCTTATCTCCTGTCCACATCAAAAGTGAGCAAGTGAGTCTGTTTTTTTCTTGTAATTGCTTGACTTCTTTATTGCACGTAGAATATGTTATCTGTATAATTATGAATCTAATTAGTACTTTGAGATTTGAATTGATCTAATACATGCATGTTAAAGAAACATAGTTAATATAATGTTTTAATCCGTTCCTATCAACGATCGTTTCATATTGCTGTAGCGTTAATTTAGTTATTTTATTATTGATTTTCGCATACTTACACATTTCACATCACACTCTCTGCTAAACAAAAGAAGACAACAAGGGCCCTTCCCTCGACTTTTCAGGTTGGTGTCATCAATCTTTCTGTCCATTCAGTTACAATGGTTCTTGAATTTGGCATGGAATTCCATAGTTTCAGCTTGAATTTGATTTCGATATCAAAACCATAATTCCAGAAATTTAGAAGTTCATGTGGAGTTCCGGAAATGATCATAACTCCAACCAACACATGTACACCCTAGCACACTTGACCTGGAAGGAAGAGAAGAGTTTGGTATAGGAATTATGGAGGTCCTTGTTTTGTTTTGGATTCTTGTGTACTTTCCATGTTAGTTAAATGCTTGTCGATATGCACAGGAGAGCCAAGAAAGAACAAGATTTTCATATGATTATAAACTCTTTCGTAATTTCCATGTTATATGTAGCCTTGATGTCAATTATCTTTCAAAAGAAGTCTAATTTTACTCTTGTATCATCTTTGATTGGCAAGAATTATGGGCGTAATTGCTCAGGAAGATCTTTTTTTCAAAATTCTGCCATAAATATACTTCACCACATGGGTTTAGTTAGTTCCTGACATAATGAACTAATAGATTTCATGCTTGAAGTACCAACACTATTTTTTTGCCTTTCACCATGTAGGATGAAGAAGATTCATGTATTCAGCCCAAGAGTTTGGGATAAAGGCTTCAAGGGCTGGTTGGTTATTGTTGTTCGTCATTGTTTTAATCATTGTTTCGAATATTGTCCAATTCCGATATATATCGGCAATATCCTATCGGGATTTGCAGTACCAGATTCGATATTAACCTTTTAATATTGGCGATATCAGGGCCCATATTTCCTATATGGCTGGAAACTGAAAATGGCAGATATTGACGATATTGATATTAAAAAACATTGGCCGATACCAAAACTGAGATTTTAACCCTGGTTTTAATGTTGTTGCTTTGCCTTGTAGAATTTGATCTGTGAAGTAGAGTTAGTCATATATTCTCTATAATTTATCTGTATTTTGTCTTCCATTATGTTCTGTATCTTCCAATTGTTTATGTCTAGCTATCTTGTGGTAACATAAACATTTCATGTTAAACAGGGCTACCTTCAGGCAGGGGTGAAGACCTGCAAATGAAGTGCTTGCTTGAACTGTATGGTCTAAAGGTAATCACATGGTAAAATATTGTATCTAGTGAGATAGTTCTAATTCTCAATGAAACCAGAACTTTGAGGTATTACAATGGCTTGGTCCTGAAACGTGGCAGATATTGGTTCCTTATTAATTTGTTTGTTTCTGTTCTTCAGATTTAACCATAGTAGTGGATATATCAAGAACTGTCTTATGCTTGTTCTTATTTGCTTGTGAAAGTAAAGTGGTTATCTTCCATCCTTCCCATATGGGGTAGAAAATTCCTCTGAACCTATGCTGCCAGCCTGCCCTGAAACCATGACCTCTTCAATCACAAGCAAGCTTTGCCCATAGTCTCAATTCCTCTTCACTATCATGGCCTTGTTAATTTTAATATTTTCTTCTGTCGGATAACCAGTTCAACTGAAAGCTTTAGCTTATTGGTTGTGGGATCAGACTGTACTTAACATTTAACTCTCCCCTACTTGGGCCTGTGGCCCGCGTGTACAGGTCTCCACCTTAAACATGATGCACTCTTCAAGGCGAAACAAATTTTGTTGTTTTGGGGGGGTGGGGGGGGGGGGGGGGGGGGGGGGGGGTTAAATGGATATTTTAAATTTGCAGAATGCTTGAACCCTGGACCTCTTGAAACCCTGCCCCATAACACGTTCTTTAGTATCCATGCCACACCAAAACTCCAAGGCTGCAATGAGGAAATTCTTGTACAGTGTTACCATCCGGGCAGGTTGAGTGCCCTTTGTTACACAAAACATGGGCTTTTTCTGTGGTTATATCTTTTCTCAAGATCTGCTTTAAACACGTTCTATTTTGGAGTTGAACTTGGTTTGCTCTAAAACCAGGTCAGTTGATCACTTTACCCTAAAGTTTGAGCTGGCTGGTTGGGCTCACTATGTGTCAAGCATACTTCTGTTGTTACTCCAATATCTTAATAGTGACCCTACACTCTCAATGCGAACTCTTTTTTATTAGCTTTTCATATTATTTATTAGATCAAATTGTTTTCTCAGCCAGACATAGTTTTATTGTCTTTTATATACATGTTTCATATGCTTGTCGGATCCATCATTTTTATCAAAGCACCACTTAGGGCATCTTTGGTTACATGTAAGATCTTGGAAATTATGGAAAATATGCTTGGAGAGATTGGACGGAAGATCCCAACTGAAGAGCACTGTAGCTGATCAATGTTTTCCTCTTCTCAAGAGAGGAAAACATACTTCCTTAAAATGATGAAGTGGAAAAAGTTTCCAACTTGTGTTAAACAACCAAACAACTTTATGTAGTGGAGTACCTTTCTCGATAATGCTTCTCCAGGTTCTTACAGGAAACCAAAAATTCTCATAGTCTTGCATCTGAATCCATTTGGACACTCATTCCTAAGTGATTTAAGTTACCATCATAGAGTCAGGGCCACACTAGTAAAGTGATGAGAGTGGGCTGTGGCGAGTCCCTGGTTCAAGTCCCAGCTACGGCCTATGTTTCGAAAGAAAAAAAGGTTACCACCGCAGCCATATGTGCTTAGTCATTCCCTCACGCACTGACATGATTAGAGGCAGCAGAAAATCTTTCCCTCTTATATGTATATTATATCAGATTATTTAATGGGTAGCAAGCACAAACGGCGTTTGAAACAAAGACACAAAGAGGTTGCGTGTAAATTCATGAAAAGAAATACTGAAGTGGTAAATACACGGTAATGATTGCTATGCAATTATAATACAATTCCAAGTATGTTTTATATAGTTTTGGCAGAACTTTGGTAGTTGTTATTTTTAATTTTTTATATTTCAGTTGGAACATATATTTTGTAGAAATGACTGCATAATGTATTAAAAAAAGATTGTCCCATTAGGTCATTCAAAGTGGTTCTTACCCAATCCAATTTGGCCAATTAACATTTTGTGAGCGTGTCACACACACACACGAATATGTCTTAGTCATGTTTTTGACAAGGCCATGGCAATTGACGTGTTGTTTCAAAACCTAGCATGATATGGTGAATATACCTACTTTGGAATCATGGTTCAAAATCTCATAATCAGAATCGGACTCAGTCAGCACTTTTTGGTATCAGAATTGGTCATATCGGCCATTTGATTGAATTTGAATCACATTTAGACAAAGCATTACAATGCAAAGCATTTTGTACAAAGACATAAACTAATAGGTATTTACAAAGATATTACAATACAAATAAAGAATTTACATGAACAATGCATAAACATAATTTGACCATTTTCTAATATGTTCTAATATTAATTAGTTAATTATATTAATTATAATCATTTTGTAACAAAATTTTAATAATTTTATGTATATTTAATTATATTCATGTCATCATTTTCTAACATTTCTTAAAATTAATTAGTTAATTATATTTATGGCTATCATTTTGTAGAATTTTTTTAATATTTATTTCTAACAAATTAATTTTAGACAATTAATCTAATAAACTAATTATAAATAACCTACCAAACTAATTATATTCTACTTGATTATATCCATGAACAACCATTTTATTATCATTTTCTAACATTTATCAAAATTAATTAGTTAATTATATTCATGGCAACAATTTTGTAACAAATTTTTAATATTTATTTCTAACAAATTATTTTAAACAATATAACAAACTAATGTATAATTAATATAAGAAACTAATTAACATCTACTAAATGATTCATTGCAGCCATTTTCTAGTTAAATAATTCAAAAAAAATCTTCTATTTAACAAATCTAACAAACTAATTTTATTCTACTTAAGTATATTCTACTTAATATATGATGACTTGTGTGTGTAGTTTAGCCCAAGTTGGCCTTCAGCCCTAGTTACATGGGGTTTAGCCAAGAAAAACTAAGAATATATATAGTAGTTATTATATAATTGAAGACTAAACTTCTATCAATTGACAGATTTTATCTCTTTTCTCCTCTTTCCAAAACGAGACCTAACAGCAGACCCGATCCCCCTCTTCCTCGTGATCGTGACCCAACCCCTCGCTGTTGCGTGATACCCAACTCTGAATCCTCCTTTCTCGTCAATCTCACATACACCCTCTCCCTCTCTCACGCAAGAAGTAGATCTCGCGTGAGACCCAATCCCTCTAATGATGGCATTGATTCCCTCTGACGCCCTAGTAGCAAACCATACTGGTGTGGAATATATCAGCTCATTCTGGCTAATTCTCAATTTTCTTCACGGATTCTTGCTAAAGTCACCCGAATTCGATTTTTTTACTATCGATTCTCCATTGGCTTGAGCCAATTCATATCAGAATTGGTCGAGTTTTTGAACCATGTTTGGAATTATTTTTGTTTTGGATTTTTAAGATAACCAGTTCAGGCAAAAGTTCACAATGATAGGTTGTTGACTAATAATTTATATCTAACAATCTCAACATGGCGATCATTGTAAAAAGCCTCCAACAAAGTTTTTTTTCCTTCATGGGAATGCATTATAAAGAGAGGTAAATAGATATATTTAAATTTTCGTTGTCGAGGTTCTGAACCTAAGACCTGTTGTAACTTGGTGTTGACTATCATGTAGGATAACCACCAGTGTTCTTGAGGCACAAAGGATTAATGTGCATGAGACGTAAAGTGCAAGCGAGGCGCAGTGCCTCAATGAAGTGAGGTGCAATTGTTTTTTTTGGGTTAATTCTAAAGGTTACACGATTAAATGTAAAATCACAATATACACAACAAATAAAGTTAACAATTAAGAAAATTAATAAAATAAGAGAAGTGTGTGTACATATATCATGTGTACCAGCAAAGAGATCAATTTAATAGCATAACAATAAATTATCAATCGGTATGAAATACTAAATCAAGCAAATCACAACACGAGATAACCAGTCAAGCTCATTTAACATATCACAACAAAAGATAAGTAACACTCACAAATTTACATATTCATAATGTTAAATAAACCTAGAATCACGGGCTCACAAGTCTTAAATCATAAGCCGCGAGCCACAAGCTACTAATCTTCTAAACAAGTCCATAAGATAAGACATCTAAGATAAAATAGATACTAATAATACAACAATTGCAACCTGCTTCGTCAATTTTTGTGCCAAACAGGCAAGGTGCTGTGATGCATGCGCCTTGGGCCTTACACGGGGCGCCCTTGAGGCGCAACCACAGATGCGTGCCTCACGTCACCCGTGTGCCTTGCCTTCGTGCAGGGCACATGGGTGGCGTCACATCGCCTCGCGCATAGCGTGCGCTCGTTGCGCCCTTATGGGGCGGACCAATGTATATCAAGCAATCTCAACAGGACTCATCAAGGACAGATATTTGTTCCTGTGTTTGCACTGATTGCAGACATTCTATATCATGTCATTTTTGAATGCTCAACATACTTATGCATGTAAAAGAGTTCATGATATTGAACAGTGTTAAGAACTGCTAGCACAATGTTGTGACATCCTAGGTAGAGAAACTACATTAGGTAAAAGTGACATTGAGGTATTGTATTGCAACAAATTTTTTTGCATTTGATATTCTTTTAATTTCTATTTATGTTTTGATTTTATATTACCACATTTCTCAGTTGTGACAGTTTTATATTGAGAATAGTAGAATCACATGTATTAGAACATACCACTTCTTCTTCTATATTTCATCCATGTCAACCCGATGCAATAAGGCTCTATAAGACCAAGTTAACAACTTAACATAGTTTCTAAGTTGACAGGTGAACTAACTGCCCGATCACCACGTTGGGGCTGTTTGGTTCCACTTGCAAAATTGCAAGTGGTAAAACTTTTTGCAACGTTCCCAACTTCCCTTGTTCAAGCTTGCAAATTGCAAAGGCAATTTGCAAAATCATGTGGGCCTTATATCCCACTTGCAAGGGTTGCACAAACCCACTTCTATTTGTAAAATATAGATTATTTAATTTGTTAAATAATTTAAAATTAATTTAATATTTTATTAATATTTTATTAAAATTACAGAAATATTATATTAATATCAAATTAGTATTTTTAATTTTTTATTGATATAGTAATATTTTATTTTTTAATTAATATTTAGTTAAGTTAGTTAATATTTTATTAGTTTCTTAGTGTTTTATTAGTATTCTTAATATCTTATTAATATTTTTATTATTATATTAATATTATTACTATAAATATTTTATTAATATTATTAATAATATTATTAATATTTTAACATTTTTGAACATGTTTTATTAATATAACAATATTATGTTATAACATAAAATTGCTATATATTTAATTTGATTAATTTTAATATAAATATTACTTTATTAATATTGTAATATACTTTATTATTATATTTTATTATATTAATGTTATAATAATATTTTTTTTATTAATTTTATAATATTACATTAATATTGTAATAAAATTCTATAATATTTTAATATTTAACATTTTATTAATATTTTTCTAATTATACTAATATTTTATTAAAATTATTAATATTTTATCCCAAATTTATTTGATTTAATTAATATTTTACTAATTATACTAATATTTTTATTAATATTATTATTATAAATAACTTATTAATATTATTAATATTTTATATCAAATTTATTAATACATTTTAATTTTCAGTAATAGATTTAATTTAATAATATTTGAAATATTTAAATCACTACTACAGTTAATTTTGTGGTCCACTTTTTCACTTACAATTTTACATTATCAAGCAAATGCCGTAAAGCACAATATACTTTTCTACTTACACTTTCACATTACCAACCAAACACCGTAAAATACAATATGTTTTCTCTCCTGTAGTTCACTTTTCCCATTCTTATTTTACGTCTTGCGACTTACAGCTACTTGCAGCCAACCAAACAAACCCATTGTTTGATGTAGTACGCAGATTATTTCCGTTCGTGGTATCCCTTAAATCGATCCTTCCTTGATGGGCTTAATCACGTTTCTAGTTACTATAAACTGAAGAAATGACCCATGGCTAGTTACCTAAAGCTTGGCATAGGAAAGCAATACTAGGATTAAAGAATAAATCTCAGGTGTACACTCAACCGAATTACTCCTACCGGGATTGAAGCTTCCTCAGGAAGCTTTTACAAACTCTTTAGATTCATAAATACATCATCAGGAGGATAACCTACCATGGGACAAGACTTTATTTTTGCAATAGCAAAGTCCAAAAGATACCTCACTACAAAAGATATCAATTATAATTTATGCAAAAGCCCATAATCTATTTATGTAGATGCAAAATAGTTCATCTCTTGATATGCAATTTTCCTTAATTATCACATTAAATAATTTTACTGTACTCAAATCCATACACTAAAACTTGGTTGCATTTAATATACTGACATGATGATAAACACCATTGTTTATGACCCATATTAAAGTGGATTTAAAATCATGAAAGAACAATCATAATACACATAAGAGGACTTACCTACAAATTATGCATCTATTTATACTCAACGTAGAAACTGCATATATAAAAATTCATCGTAAAAACTCAGAAAACCATCAAACTCTGCAAGCTAGATAAGATCAGAAATAAACTACAAATATGCAAATGGCCAAGCGATTTTAACTAAGTTTTGTTCAGCGGGGTGCAACTTAGGCTGGGCAGTTTGGGTTAGCCCCATCACCGACTAGACCGAATTTCACTTATAGAATGGATGCAAATTCAGGAAATCAACCTGTGACATGACCCAAGTTCCATATTCTAATTCCGAGATCGACCTGGGATTGGAAAAATCTCCACCACCAGTCCTCCAACAAACCAGGGTGGGGATTGGGTTACATTAAAAATGATTACACTGATTGCAGTGCAAGAAGTGACCTACTGTTGATGGCGGCAATTTGGAGTCGTCAGTGGCAATACGTTATCAATTGTGAGGCGGAGATGATAATCTAAGGGCCAAGATGGGAATAGGTAGTGTGGTTCTGGTGTTGATGAAAGCAATGTGATATTGACATCGGGGATATGTTGTCAATTGTGTGGTGGAGACCGTTGTAACATGATGAGCAGTATTAGGCTGTTGTTGTGTGTATGTGTTCTGTTGCTGTTGTTATCTTGTTTTGGGGTGTTTGTTGTAGTTTTTTTCCCTTCTCTTTTTTCCCCTTCTTTGCTTGCTTTTGTGGTTTTTTTTTTTTTTTTTTTTTTTTTTTTTTTTTTT